>DWME01010072.1:0-10459 GCA_018244795.1 Parelbella ahira ahira | reverse complement strand
TTCTCTTTAACTTCATAATCTCTTATTTTATTGTTATTACATATAAATATGTAATAAAATAATCAATCAATCTATCAAGCTCATAAAAATTGTTATTTGTTAAAACTGTCATAAATTTACATTGAATGAAGGTATCGCAATATTTTTCAGATAAGGGCAAGAGTCTAGGTAATAAAACTTGGAAGAGTTAATGGAAATTATCCAGTACATCTGTGATGCGCGCACAACGGCAAACTCCCATCATTTTAATTATATAGATTTCAATCTAGGCATTAAATATATGATACTAATCAAACAAATCCATTCGCAAGACGATAATATCAACGTAACTATCTTTAAATTCGGTCTTTTTAATTATACTCCGGCCATGCGTGTAATATCTTTACCCCACTAGAGACATATATACATATAGCTATCGTTCATTGGCGAAAGGATTGTAATATGAAAAATACTGTATTTTTCAGAAAATAGCTTTGGATATTTGAAAACATAATTATTCACTGGAGATATTTACACCAAACATTCACACAATAATATTTTGAACATTGTTTACATTTAAAACAGTTAATCAATCAATCGTTAAAACGCATTGTACTTGCCTATTCTACTTTCTCCGACATACCTATAAATAAAATGTATATTAATAATAACACATGTATACGGGGAAATATTAATTGCAAAAACATTTAATACGTAAGTACTGCAAATTGAAATACAATATCAATAATTATAAAAAAATGTTCCAAAACAGTTTAAATTATTTCGTAGAAACACACCCAAATATACGTTCAAATTATATTTCCCATCTACATACACGGTATTTGCACTAAGTAGCCAAATAAGAACCTCTGGGATTACCTTTCCCAGACGAATGTGTGGAATAAATTCCAAGAGTTCTTTGAAATAATATCTCTGGAAGCAATAAACCAGTAAGTAAGTAGGTACCCGGGAGAAACATGCCAAAGTTTTCTGTTCCCATCGTAACATGCGAAATGAATAGTACTTATAGATATTTTGACGCTCTGTTTTGCAACTCATGTTTACATACATATCTAACAAAGATGTTTCAAGACCATTGACATTGATACCTGTAACAATCTTTTTTCACTATTTTGATTCGATGGAATGAAATACGAGTACGCATATGTACTAGACAAAATTGAAAAGCTTTGTAGATATTGTCAACAGCCCGAAACAGATGTCAATACTCAAAACGTGCAGCTTGAGACATAATATGGGACGGATAGCAATTTGTAAACGAGGAAACAACGAACCGCCCGCTCTGTTGACAAATTGCGGCAGGTCCAACTGATATTCTACTCTACACCGTAGATTGGTGATAAGCGACCAATTTGAGGAGGCGCCACGACGGGGTACGGAAGTCGTTATTACAGTAGGCGGTGCGACCGAGCAAATTGCGCACGAACACGCCATCTGAACGTGACAGCGCTGTCGAACACATTCCTTATTTGAAACGTCTCAGTTTGACATTCAAACTGTATTCATATTAGGGATAATGAAAATCGCTATAAATAGAGATGAGGTTTGAAATTAACAGAAAATAGTTGTTTGTAGCCCGACTTATTGTTTGTACAATGTGAAGTACGAAGGGAATTACAATTATGGTACTGATGATGAGAATCGACTCCGCTGCCTGTTGCTGTCTCGTTCCATTTTTATTTTTAGTCGATAAATTCGCGTATGTCGGCGTAAAGGACAATGGCATGTTTGTAGGTGGTCAAACTGGCGAATTTCCCTGGTGAATGCCTCCGTACTTTCTTTTTTTATGGAGCCGTCAGTACACGAAATTGTATCGCTGCGCTTGAAGGTTTCTCTCTTTTGCATTGGTTACTTGTCAGCTTTTTATTATGTACAGTTGGTGTAAAAAAGAACTGATATATCAGGAGCGTCGGACTATTCTAACAAGCCACGTCGAATACAGTCAGTCTTTGGATTTTGTTAATAACTGAAAATTACTACGCACATTGAAGCCTAAAAGCGCATAAAGCACTTTTCTCAAAATTCGAGTGTCTAAGGATGCTTAAAAACTTGTGACGAATTAATTGTTGTATAAGCCGCGCCTCCATCAATCAGCACGATATCAACAATTAATTGCGTGTTGCAAAATTTTCCAATTAGTCCAGTTTATAGGTCATACTTAAACATAAACAACTGCTAATGAGAGATCATCAGAGAGAGTATCAGCAATTCGTCTTGATGTTTAACGTCCTCACACACATTACACATGAATACCTAATATTAAAATCAGTAGTTACACATTACCGCGCGAATAAATATATGTGTCTCGGGTATCTGTTACTGTTTAAAACGATTCGTGGATGTCTTGCAATCAATTTATGAATAATTTTAAATATTATACGGGCTATGTTTGCGATATTTACACAGAGTTACTATTTAACTGATAAGTATATGAAATGTCGTTTTTTCTTTTTATTTATGTTATAACATCAGAGATTCCGGTCTTGCCTCTGCAGGTTGAGAATGAAACTCTGTCCCCACCATTCCCGAAAGAGGCCGATCTCATCGGATTATTTCCCTTCTTCCTGGCACATCGTCGTAACGCGTCTAGCATTTGTAATGCAACCGTTTTATGTTGACGACTTTAACTGCCCTCGTGGCAATTAAATTAATCCCTTCCCTCTGCTGGCGTGGTGATTTTCCTGTCGTGCAATAGTGATATAAACGGTTATATATAAATGGTTGCATCACTTTTGTGGATAAGTACACGGGTACTCCACTCTATATAAAATGAATAGTCAGGCTGACAACTTGCAGCCCTATCTGATACCAATATTGACATCAAACTAGAGCGACATTCCGTCATCCGCTCGCAAGCACCTTTTAAATTTGGGCGTGTATAGGTATTTAAGAATAGGGAAGGTAGGGTATATTTTGAAAAAATATCCCAAGGTGCCTCTCACATATCCCTGTGAAATGCTCGGTCCACTACCAACAAACAGCTGAAAACATTTTGCCAATTGTTTCCATAATTCTAAGGAGCAAAAAGACTCATACACCGCGGATGTTGTGGCAACCCTCGTATCCCCCATTATATTTTATCATTTCCTCATTATACCATACCTTTTAGCAGCCAATTTGACCAAACTGATGTTTGTCTACCTAGTGCATTACATATATGAACTCATGCACTGATACCCAGACGTTACGATGACCACCCGGTTTTAGTCTCTCACAACTCTCCTGGATAGCCAGCGCATGCTGCAGATTATGGTCTATGGACCCAGGCAATTCTATGGTAATCATAACATAGTCTTTCACACCAAAGAGGAATCGAGTGCACAATATAAATTCTACACCCGTAGTATTAATATTACTTCACTGTATTGGACCCCAGCCTACAGAATAATCATGCCAGCGAGAAGATTTTTTGGCATCGCTTTCTTTTCTCTTTTCACGTCTGCCCTTTCTTTCCCCTGTATTACAGGCGTAGACCTTTAAGCGTACCTCACTGAGTACATAATTCTTTCATCCATCTTCTCCCGAATTCGCCCTTCATATTCCACGTGCCTATTTGGTACTCTCCTCTCCTCTACCGTCTAGTTTGGACCAGACGGGTGGCGGTCCCCACGGTCGCCTCCACCGTTTTCCAAGCCGACGGCGAAGGGCCGGTATGCGTCGCCTCCAAGGGACGCCCTCATTCCGCACTGCGGTACACCTTTGGTACAGAATTGCAGCCAACAGGCTGGCATGGTCGCGACAAGCACGCTCCTGAAACTAACAAAATTATTGAAAAATTTGTGCTTCAAATATTAGTATTTTTTTAGAAATATGTAAGGGATATGCTACGCACCGTCGGAGATAGAAAGAGTGCAGAGCGAATGATGACTGCTGTAGCACAATACTACACCTTCTGTAAAGACAATAAAATATGGATATTTTGAAGTTAAAACTAAAAGGCTACTAGTTAAATATTCCTGTCTACAGCAATTATCAAAACGTTCGAGCCAGCTTCCTACGTGGCGACAACGATCAGCGCCGATGCCTTGTATTTTAAACGTTTAGTAACAATAAAACGTTCATATTTCACGTATGTAAATCTGTTAAAGTTTAAACGCAATTCAACTCATCACCGCCTCGTCAGCCAGTTAATGCGGTAGCTCGCGTTTTATTCCACATAATAACATATTAGGGAGTTCCCGAGGCCTGCGGCTGGCTCGTTTCGGATCTCACCGTCGTGTAAATAAAACTCCCCCTAACCGCCTACGCGAAATAATACAGTAACTTTTTAGGGAAAATAATTCGAATCCATGCTACTAGACCCCTTTATACGCTGTTAAGTTGCAGTACATTAACTTTTCTACAAACATTATTATTAAAATTGCAGCAAATAAAATGTTCTTATTAATCTTTCTTGAATATACAATTTATAAGTTTAACACACGCGTACATATGCAACCACTGTGAGCAGACAATAAAGAAGCAAGATGGAAACTGTCTCCGTAATACGAAGTCATATTACAGAGATTTTATTACTGTAGAACTCTCTTTTTATAGCACTAATATGTTCCAGTCTGTTACACGGCTGGATACTTCCCATTATATCGACTTCCATAGGGAATTCGAAAACAGTAGTCTGTGATATTGATGTGAAAGCTCGTTCTCTATTCGATTTTAAAGCCATGATTAGCTTCATATTTTTATATCATGAAGTAGGAAGTCTTCATAAGGGAACACGTATTTATTTAGTAAATTTATTAATATTCACATAACGTATAACTACATATTTGTAATTTTTCTTGTATTAGCTCATACATAATTTTTATTTAATTTTTTTTACAAGTTGATATATAATCTCAGAAAACAAATAAATTAGATACCTACTCCGCATTCACTTCAATTTAACCGGCAAAAAATACATTTCAAATTAACTCCGCCCTTGCAGACAACAATAAAGTATTAATTATAAATTTTTCAATTTTATTGTAAAACTTACCATAAAATACAACAAAGTTTGAACGCCTTCTATTCACGGCATATCCATTGTACTAACAGTTCCTAAGAGACACCGTAATAAAATTAAATTTCTTGTTTGAGTACGTCGCAAAGGATTTTGCTAAAAGGTTGGATATAGGGGGATCATTGGTTGCACGTTGCAAGCGAGCGCTTAACGGTAGGTAGGTATGTGAAGACAGCCAGAGAGCATGCTGGGGCCCTTCGCCCTCGGCTCATCCACGGATGGGCGACTGCGGTAATGAGGGCGAGTTGCGTAATTTACGAGCGAGGGAAGTTATGAACCAGGGTGCAACTGTTTGAAGTTTTTCCGCGTGTTTGCTTTAGGTATACTCCGATGTATTCAACTCTCACAGTTACACAACGCTACGACGCCGAACTTCCAAACTCAACAAAGGCAACTATTATAAAGCAATAATACTTTTCGTGGCACCGTAATAAACAAATTAGGGAGACTACTGCCTTCGTTAAAATAATACGAGGTCGTTAGATTTGATGGCAAAAATCCCCTCCCCC
Source organism: Parelbella ahira ahira (assembly GCA_018244795.1). Lineage (NCBI taxonomy): Eukaryota > Metazoa > Arthropoda > Insecta > Lepidoptera > Hesperiidae > Parelbella > Parelbella ahira. Next base: position 4,951 of record DWME01010072.1, on the reverse strand, counting down.
CCCATTAAATGAGGAGTTACAAACACATGAGCACACCTTCACCTACGTCAAAGATGTTATCGTTATGAATTATTAGGCACCCTGCGCGTTAGCATAAAATTTTGAAAACGACCGTGTAAATCGTAAGTATCGTATAGGTTACACGTATATCAGAAACAAAATAATTTTCTTTATATCTTCTTTTTATTAGAATGGCGTTCAATGAATATAGACATCTACGCTTTTCTAATTAACTAACTATGTATCTTGCTTGTTACATTGCAAGCAATTTTCAATAAGACCACTTGAGTAAAAGCCTTCAAGTCCACCTGAAAACGAATGATAATACAAAATATATATGTGCCAATGTTATTGAATCAGAGCTCGCTAAGTTATTTTGCTCTTAACTCACACTGGTGGATACGGTGACTCGTAAACCATTAAAGATAGCCCTCGGACGCTCTCCTCCATCCGCATCTCATAGACGCCACACCCTACTCATTTGTCAAATCAACAGAAATATATGCGTGAGAACTCACAGATTGATGGGGCGGCCTAGATTGAATTACATCTCAGTATAACCTGACGAGGGTCTAACATTCCATGCGGGTGTATCTCCGAACAAGAATACGAGAATGAAGCCCGGATATGCCAGTGAAGACGTCCGATTTCCACAAGTATTTGGATCCGAATCTTTTAGCGCAATTCGAAGACTAACATGAAATTGTTGTTTTTGACCAAAGCGCTAAATATAATTGGAATTTTATCTAAAAGTTAAATTATTATTTCGAAAAAATGGTATTTGTTTGCTTTTCTTCTCGCCTATTTCTTCGTCGTACTACTAAATAGATCCTCAAATGACTAATATTTATTATTCAAAATATTTTTTTTGCCGCACTAAAAAGCCGCAAGACATATAGGTACCTAAGTTGCTATCTAACGACAAAGTATCATAACTATATATTATGATACTGAATGTCGCCACTCAACATTAGCTCAATGTGTCAATATTGTTGACTAAAGCATCTCAATTATGTGATCACAATTTACCTCATTATAAAATATCTAATAAGACTCGTCTGTTAGTCAAACTATTGTCATATTGTTATTATATCGTCACGCTATATCCCTTACCGGCTAGGTAGAAAGATAAGAAAGATATTAATTTATTATAGGCAGGAATGAAGAACGATAGCTGGCATGCAGTGGTTACTTCCTACCGCGTAACTATTGTTACAGAAACATGAAACAGTTGCAACATAATTATTGTTGTATTAAAACTACACTTAGGTATCATAAATATGTGTAGGTGGGAATTTCAAACACTGTATGGTGTAACACAATTAAATCATATATAATTATAATAATATAATCATATTTAACGCTAATAAAATGCTTGGCTTACGCTTTCGGTCTTATGCCATTTGAAGCTGACCCAACTCCTCTTGGCCACAGATATCATTTTTGTTTTTTACATCTTTATATTATATTAGATATCTTTTTTATAAGCAATAAAGAATATTTTATTATGTATTATAAGTAAATTGTTTTAGGTTATATGCAACTACCTAGAAGTACTGTTACCACGTATTTGCACAAAGGACATGTGTTATGAGCGTATACTTAGTATGCTAACATCGCCTGCATCGTATTAGTCAATACGCGCTCAGAGGCCAAACTTGGACTTAGAGTTAGCTTATATTAATATTGTTCTCACATCAAAACCGCAATCGGTCGAAATTGGTAACACGACACGCACTAGCCAATCGATAATGATTAAAATGAAGTTATTATAGCGTGGCATTACGACTGTATTTCTCCGGAAGTGTAGGCAGAGGAGTGTGGAACTTCTATTTGTTACCAGTTATGTTATGTCTTATGAAATAAGGTGAGAGTCTATTGTAGGACATATGTACCTACATAAACATTGATTGTGGGCTACTAATGGCAATTTCACGTTAGAAATTCTTATTGTTATTATTAAGAGATTGCTATCATTTGTAAAATTGTCATCTCGATTTATTGTAACAGCGTATTTAAAGGACATTTTCCAGAATATTCCGCCATATATATGATCTGTATCAAGAAGTGCTATATGTATCTACGACACACGCGGCGCCTCTTCACTTATCTTATCCCGAAACGCGGATTATGTTTGTCGAACAAACATCGTGCCAATGATGAACGGGGATCATGGGATAAAGTAAAGTAATGTTACATGGAGATATAGGAAATTAATAGTCTAAGCACATGCTTACTGAGCTCCCAAACTAGATGTTGCATATTCAACGAGTGATTTGCGTAGGTAAGCAATCGCTTATATACATAACAGAGTTTACGTGCCTGTCACACAGTTTAGAGGGATCGATAAAGAAATCTACAGAGGCTTAGACTCTTACATTAGGACTCGTTTACACGTACGTATATACATACCCTTTCTTGTTATAAGCTTACAAGAAAAGTAACTTTAATGTGCCATCTGATTTTTACGGGCTTAAGTACATTTTCTAATGTCTCTATTGTATTATATTCAATGTAACCCTAAGCACACAAGCAGATAGAATGAACTGACATACAATTTTTCACGCGCCTTAAATAGATGATTAGAAATGCATTACCTTCAGTGTAATTTATATAAATGTCTGTAAAGATAGTTACAGAGCACTTGGCGGTCTCTCCCTACCCCGTAAAACACTTGTCGTGACGATGTATGGTATAGTGCACATAATAATGAACATATAAATAGTTATCTACAATATAAGCACCCATTGTTGGCCGATTTTTAGAGTACCTATATATCACAGAATGTCATAAGCGTTTCAGATGTAAACAGCGAAACCTACTATTTATGCATGAATTTAACGATAAGACTTGACAGTCCTGGACGAATTGAGTGAAAAGTCGTAAAATGGGTATTGAGAGTATACGAGAAATAGTTTATCTCTTTTCCCAGTTCTCTTTAGAAACCAGATTATCCAAATCCGTAGGCATCCCAATTGGATCAGAATTACTCTCAATCAAAACAGCCAGTATCAATATATGTACCTACATATGTACCTATACTCGTTTAAAGTACTGTTTGTGCATAATTAAAAATGAATAGATAAAACTGAACTGTGGACAAAAATGCATTTTATACAATTAAACCAAAACTTTTTTATAACTCTAAATATAGCATTTCGCAATTGATTTATTCAGACTTGAGATTTTACTGCTGAACGGTATTTACATATTTTTTATGATTCATGCATCTATTTTGTGACCGTTTTAAGGCAAACGGAAATACAAGAAATACAAGTACAGTTATATGGTTAATTTAAGTGACGTTTACTTAGAATTACGTTTTAAATACATTTCTTTAATACAAAACTTGACTAGATACGATTAACAGTTTTCACTTGCTTTGTTCACATTCTGTTTTCTGAAATATATATTGTTTTCACCAGTAACTGTTTACGGTAGAAGCAGACGTGAAGCAGTGATCCATCCCCGCACAATAGCAGTATCTCACATCGATCGATGATAATATGATGTTGAGCGATCAAAACCTAACTAATGGGCTTCCCATGTTTATATCGACGCGTTCACCTCTCAAATTGTGATTTTGGGATTAAATGTCTTTTTGTGCATTTTTATCCCGTTTGTCGTTACACTATTGGAAACTTCGACGTTGAATATAGTATATTAAAATTATCTGAATATATATTTATATTATTTCGTAAAAATATCTCTATGACGCGAACATATTGAAATAAGATTTTCAATACGCGTTAATGTACATTTGCTTGAGTAAATAATCCTATTTCCACGAAGGAAAATCCTACTTTTATCAACAATTGGCTTAAGTCTAGTATTCACATGTGTATATATATTGTAACATTCGCAGACCCATAACCATTCTTTAGTTCGTTAGATGGCCTTTTTTAACCAAAAGTGATTTCGGTTCTTAATATTTGCTGAAATTAGATAACGTTTACGTTACAACAAATCAATCGAATACCTTGGACAAATCACCATATATATGATGACCTCATGAAATGTAACACTATTTAATTATAAAATATTTGATAATTTTCAACGATCTAGCTCCATCCTGCTATCATGACAATTCTCTTAAGCTTGATTTAATTTGACCTTTGATTCCTTGCATTACATTAGGTAGATACAAAGATATTTAGAAATAACGGTGTAACGCCATTGATTTCATCGGCGATTTCAATTAATTTTTCTCACTTGATCGATCAGCTCGCGCGACAACAAAGCAATTACGACACTGGGACGTAACCGATAGCAATTAATTTGTTTTCGCCTCGACGGGCAGTCGTCCGAATGCGTCCTTTGTAGGCGTCGAACCAACGCCTTTTATATTAAATTGTTGTTTCCAATCACTTTTATATGTAGAGTCCAAGACGTTCAGAATTTTTCAATTATTTAAGGAATTTATTTATTTATTCTTTATTGTATCATCTAACATTCTACATAGATAGCACAAAGTGCGGTCTTAATGCCTAGTGGCATTCTCTACCAGTTATTCGATGAGAAAGAAGTTTTTTGAAAGAACATTTACTAACGCCCAGGGTTATCGGTCTAACAACATATCGGAGTGGTGTTGCTAGTAACATAGGCGATATACCACAGCCTATCTAGGCACGGTAATTCCTTGGATGTCGTTGCGTACGTGTGTGTTACCAGTAGTTTCTAAAATCAAAAAAATTGGATAAGCTTCAAAAAAAGTACTTGATTATATGTTTTTTTTCATTTCGATATAACTATCTAACATACTACTTAATACTACTTACTATAATTACTAATCCACGATACAAAAGTAACGCATGCTTAGAAAATGAAAGATTTGTCCATGTTCAATGCCCAACAAATAGTGAGTTGTATAACAAAAACGCATAGCGCGGTAAGGCCTTCAGTTCGCACGCTGGATAAAAAGACATGCAAGCTATTTCAGACATATATACTA
>DWME01010071.1:0-10459 GCA_018244795.1 Parelbella ahira ahira | reverse complement strand
GTTTGGGGGGTGCCACACAAACAGTTTTGGCTGTTGCTGTCTATCAAACCCCATCTGATCATGTTGTCCTTACTTCGCCAATTCCTTCCAGAATGATATTGACATCTAAAGACAAATAATTTGTACAAAACTCTATCATTCTCTGGTTGCCTAAAATTATTTCATTATCCTACTGTATTTAAATACTCTGTTCATCCGCTTATGCTATTAAGGGCGCGAAACAAATTAGATACATCTAATTTATCCACGAGACGCTCTACGTTGTGTTGGAATCGTTATCGCGTTGAATTGTAAGTACACACAAACAGAAACACAAATATTTTCGAAATATATTCATGAGTAGGTATTGGTTACGGACGCTGTACAGTTCATAAAGACTTTACGCCGCGAACTTCTCCAACCTATGTTAAATTAAATGGATTCCATAATATAATAACAAAATGAAAAAAAAAATTATACAAATCAGGAATAACGTGATTAAATATTTAGTACAGAAAAAACTGAATAATACTATAGTAAAACAAATATTCTAATAATATAATAAGTAAAGACAAAAAGAAATAATTTCGAAGTGTGTAGACCAGCAACTGCGAACTCTGCCTATCCCAAAGAAAATCATAGTTAGTGATTATTAAACGCGAATCTTGGCTAATTAGCACTGTGCTTAATAAAATAGATCATGAGTAATAACTGTTATATTAATCTTATAATAACTAATAATTGATAAAAAAGATTTCTAATGATTGATACTATTCATGGATTATCTCTAAAAAATTATAATAATTAACAATCAATAATAACTACGAACAGATAATAGCAAATAATAACAGCAAAAACAAGCGTTAAAATTATTATCTTAGTATCCATTGCGGATTTTGAAGTCATAATAAAATTCATAACTTCACATTTTGGTTGGGTTTAACATTTAACAACCAACCATGGGACTTACTCGGTACGTGTTGGAACACTGACGACTTGAAGAAACTCAAACAATGCAAAATAGTAACAAAGCAAAACAAGCAGTAGCCATAAAAAATATAACATCATTTCGGTATTTCCCTGCACGGTTAGACAGAGGAGCGTACAGTACAGTCCCACGTTTTACCAGTTAAATGTCCCACCATGGACATGAAGGATGAATCTAGTACTATACACCGGCCAGAAATCAAGACCTCAAACGAATACTGTGAATTTTATGTTAGAGAAAGAAAAATGGCAGTAGCAGTGCAAGAATAATATTAAAACGTTGACACATCACGATATATTTCACTTAAATCCCGCGCAAATCTCAGTTAGATTGCATTATCTTGGATGCAGTCAAGAAATGTAGGAATGGTGGGGCAGCAGACGGGGCAATGTGCATTGGAAAACAAATTTCTCGTGTCAAATTTACGACCTAATAAATTTTCTATATTTCACATTCGCTGCCAAATGATTCGCGTTTATGTCGTACTTGTGTTAGTTGTGGAATTTTTTTTTTAGTAAACTTGCTTAAACTTATGTATAATGCAATCTCAAGGGTTTATCATCACAACATCACTCCTGTAATTCTTGGAAGTGATATGCAGAGGCGTGTACCTATTCCACTCACAAGTTTCACTGGCTGCGAGTAGGTATGTACGTCCCATTATGGAATAGGGGGTGAGCATATTGAAGTAATTTACGACTAAAATGTTGTTAATAAAGAATTGTATTTCCTACAATAATTAATAGGAATGTTAAAAATAATTCGTTGACTGCCTCGTTGGTCTTACAAACGGATACTTCTCTTTATATTTATGTTTTTTTTTTGTTTTTTTGAGAACATTCAGTAAACAACATTGATTCCACACTGCACGATTTATTTTCTTTTATTTTATAAAGGAGCAATAACTTATCTAAATTAATCTCTAGCAAAATCTGTCGTTTGGGCTTGTGGAAGATGAACATCAACTATATCTCCACGTTTCCTTCCCGCGTTTGTTATACAAGTATAAAACTGTAATAATATAGATTTATAATAAAATAATCGTTATTAGTATATTTTTATCACATTTATTACCAAGTCACTCATTATTAGTGATCGTATAAAAACGGGAGTTAACATGAAAGACGAACAGTCTGACGGTATTCAATGGGACGGATGAAACGAACGAGTCCCGTAATTATCCGGTTAGGTTCCTTGATCGCGGTGAAAAAATTTACTTCAATGCCCATTTCGAGGCTCGTGGGCCTTTTGTGGACTTTTCGTTTCTTTTCCTACCAAACGGTAAGTAGGTCGCCGTTGATCTGTCTTTGTTTGAGGGTCGGCGCTTAAGTCGGCGCTTTAAGTATTGAAGTCTTGGCTGCATACGATGGGTTTTTCATTGGCGAGCCAAATAAGGAATACTTTGACGTATAGCCGTTGTCATCGATCCATAAACTTAGAAGTCCACTGCTGGACATAAGTCTTTTTCGTCAATGTCACTCCATTCGAACCTGGGCCTGTAACTGTTGACCATTACCCCGTTAAAAATTGAAAAATTTAAATCACCAATGGATTAATATAATCTTTGCATACTAATAAAGTATTCTTTCAATGTCATCATCGCCATAATCAGTACTCCCGTTCACGGCTGGGTATGGTCCTCTCCAATAGCACGCACCGAGCTCGATCTTCAGCTCTTCGAATCCAACCGCTGGCAGCCACTTTGCGTACATTGTCACTCTACCTAGCTTCTTTGAAATGGCGTACTGTTATTAATAATAATAATAATAATAATAATCACTGTCGACTTAGTCGCTTGTAAGATGAAATAAAACGTAACTGTCTTTCGAGTTTCTCAAGGGTCTTAACTTAAGATTCATCTTTAGAATTAAATTCGTGCGTCACTTGTCAGTGTATTTGGCAATTTCAAGAATAAATAAAGAGAAATTAATACCTATGCTCTCACTCCTCTGCTTATCCCTTCGGAGGTGACAGGAGTGATGTTACATTTTTATTGCTATGCTGCAGACAGTTGTAGCCATGATGACAGCGACAGAATAACGAATTTTCCCAAAATGTCTCTCCAAATTATATTTTATCGAGTGTCAAAATGACTTTATCTATTTCTATACAACTTTGATTTATTTCCTCCAATAGTTTCATGATAACACGAAACAAAATGTCACGAAGAGACGCGAGTCCAAATTAAGTCAGTTAAGTTAAAAACGTATGTTAGCACAGCTCATCAAAACCGGGAAAGTTTCATTGTTAACCTTGCCGCGGGGAAAAAGTTGGTTAGGCTCTTTTCAGACGGGGCGGCCTAAACGTTTCTTTTATTTACGTGATAAATAAAACATATTTGTGAGACGCACCGCGATGTGGTTGTCCAAATTTATTATTTGGTGAAAATTAATATAAGAATTTTTACGTCATCACACCGACATCCTTACGGAGTAGGTAGAGATCACCGAATGTCAAATATCTGTAACTTTAGAAAGCGTAAAGACATTATTATACTGATTCATTCTGATGTTCTCTCTTGAAATTTGTATTTTTAAAAAGTACAGAACAATCATCTGATAACATCAATTTACTTTTCCATGATTCATCCACATTATTATTATGTTAGTGTAGTTTCAATTACTAAAATAAATTTATGGAATTAATATATGCACTATTTGTTAATGAATTGCAAAATAAATTATTCACAATTTTTCTCAACGATTGTGGTGCCATTTTGCAAAAAAAAGTGTTTTTGTTTCGAAAATCGTGTAAAAAGCGGATAAAAAAAAACACATTTTGATTGTATTCGGAGTATAATAGTGCAGTGTCAATGCCCGTTGTTAGATTATTGTTATTTTAGTGAGCATGTGACTGAGATTGTTGCATATATGTGATTGCGACAATAGTTAGTTAAATGGGTAAACTAACGGGGGTGACGCAGTGTGTGCGATACTCCTAAGGGCTACCGGAGTTAACGAAGCAAGATCTCATTACCAAGCTTTGTTATGTGAGCGCTGAGTTCGGGCGTGCTTGTTACCTGATTCTGAACTTGCTACACTTCGGTTTGAGAAGTATATCTTGATACTTAATATCTTAATACGTTCTTTATAGATTAATGAATTATATTAAGATAACGTGGAGATATTAGGTACTTGGTGTTATCTGCCTAGCACGTAAGAGATCTGGCGTGAGTTCATCATAATTGTAATGTTCATCAAATCATAAACGTAACATAACGCCTGTAATCTCCGAAGGGGTAAGCAGAGGAGTGTAGTAGACTTCCACGTTTCACTAGTTACATTTACGTCCCATGGAATAATTGGTGAGCCCATTGCCATTAAATCATGATACAATTAATATATAAGTTTGTATAGTCGTTTTTAGAAATTTTAAGTGTTTCGGCCACCTAATTATTATGTCCAAATATTATTTTGGGCACGTTTGCTTATTTAAAATATTTGTCTTTGTATTATTCTTTTATCTTTCATATAATTTCGTTTCATTCCGTTCTACTTCAGTTTCAAGAACTCGTAATTACTGACCTGAAGAAGACAGTGGGAAGCTGCTGGGTTCGAAAGACCCAGGACCGGATGCAGTGGCGCCAATTAGGGGAGGCCTACGTCCAGCAGTGGACAACAGGAGGCTGACCTTGATGATGATGATGACGACTTACACTGCAACTCAATGACTATGTGATGTCACCGGCTTCCACCATCGGTTTCCTCCATCTATGACAAAAACGAATTTGTCACAATGAACATGCATAAACCGTACACACGACGCTTACATTGAAACGCCGAGAGGTCGAAATCAAATTAATATTCCGCTGGAAGTAATATTAATATTGGCAATCGTTGTGAATATTCGCAGTGAATATTATTCTGACGTGACGTTTATTGAATATCCATTTAACTGCCCTCATTTTATACATTACGACTGGAGGTCGAAATATGAATATTTTCGTTTTGTGAATTTATTTTATTTTCCCGTTAATAGCTTTATTAATTGCGTGTAAAACTAAAGTAATACGGGCAAATGATGTGTTCGGGTGAAACGTTGCGTTAACATTTCTTGTAATTGTTAGTTCGCTGTTATATTTTAGAAATACTTGATAACTTGGTAATGTTGATGGCGACTGTATTTATAATAAAATGGGATTGAAAATAATATGGATTTGTACGTACTTTGTGCCTAGATCTTAGTAATTTTTGTGTTTTTTGATCAGTTTTATTTATATAATTATTTATAAAATGTTCTATTTGAACGCTTGCATGTGCGTTTGTTCTCGCGTTTTATTATTATATTTAGTCTGGATCTGTGCCCGATATATCGTAGATAACAGGATCACCGTGGTGGGACGTAAACGTAACTGGTTATATATGGGGATGTGCTGCTTTCCTCTGCGTACATATCGCGGATTACTAGCGTAATGTTAAGTTTCGTACTGTCACAATTTATTACTAGAGTTAAGATATTAGAAAATTTTTAGGTTAGGAAAATCTTTCTTTTTCACATAAAAATACAACTGCTATAATAAGCAATTATAATAAAACTAGATTTATATGAATATGGATAAAATATGACAAACTAGATATTTCCGTAAAATGTCTAATCCATATAGATATTCTGAAAATATAAGATGATGTTGACCTTTTAAGCTTAGCTGTAGAAACCAGTAAATATTAAAATGCCAGAATTTAAAAAAAAAACATAATAATTTAAAAATAAATTTTCTTAAATATAATATGGGTAAATGTAATAATATAGGTACAGAAGTGTTTCCCCATGTTTTCACCTACGCGCAGCCTAGTGGGCGGGCATCATCTAAGTAGTTTAAATATACACGCTTTATGTTGGGAAAATAGAAGTGGGCGCGTGTACGGGCTTCAGAATTTATTTCTTTAGCGTGCTAAAAACACATTTTTAATTGGCATACGAAAGGTTCTTTGAATACTATAATAACAGCATTGAAATAAGATAATCATTATAATTATAATGATATGATTAAAAATATATCGTCTAAGTCACGTACGTTTTTCGGGATGGCCCGACTTGTTTCGGACCTGTACGAGATCCTTCCTCATGAGCTCCCACCGATTGCAGCGCAGCGAAGTCGATCGCGGCGAAGATTGTGGCGTTTAATAATAAAATAATTATATTTCGGTATGTTTCGGTATGTTTTGTCGGGGCGGCCCGACTAGTTTCGGACCTATACGAACTCCTAGTCGGGCCAACCCGTAAAATATACATGAGATAAGTCGGTACTAAGAAAAAAAATTATAATTGTTATTTAAATTAACTTGTTATAGTGTAACACAATGTTTGCTGAATGGTTAATATTGAAACTGTTAGTTTGTAACTTTGATACAAATGAATAAATTTAGAACCTTAAATTTCTCTTCTTATAATATATCCTCCTAGTCTTATAAAGGCATATATGGCCATCATTAATTTAGCTCTCCTACTCAGTTCTCCATTTAGGAGGTTTGCTATACATATCTGGAATGGAGAAGAAGTTTGTCTTCCCATTCATATGGTCCCTGTAGATATCAAACGAAGCACTTTACTGGCTTGTGCTCTCTTAGTAAGCGAGTCGAATATCAATTTAATTAATATACTGAGACACATGGACTGTTTTGAAGTAATTGGTACAGAAAATAATAGAACTGCTTGATGTTGTAAAATAAAATAGACTGTTAATTATCTGAGGGTTTCCAAGGTCCACCTTAAGAGCCCAAGTTACCCTTACTTGCCCGTGGTGCACCCTGCCATACTACAACCAATAATAGCGACCGGCTGTTCGCGGTAACAGCTTTGGTCTCCTATCCTCAACTAGCGTTTGAAATTTGCGCAAAATGTCACCCTTTCTTATCTAACAGTGGATTGAAACGGGCTGATGATAATGATATTTATCATTAAACAAATGTGGCTCTGTTTATCTAAGTTTTAAAAGAGTTTCAGTACTGCCATGTTGCATTGTAATCGTGAAGAAATCCTCTGACCACTTTAATCTTTGAAAAAAAATGCAGTTGCTAGTAGATTTTCTTTTGGAGGGAAACTCAATAAATCGTAAATAAAATGTAAATTTCAAGAATCTCTCATGTCACTACTTTGCTTAAACATCAAGAATCTTTAATAAAAACGTCTATTCGAAATTTTTTTCGCTCATAATAACATCCGCTTTGCGTCCATCGTGAAAACCAATAAGCAAATATTATCAAAGACAAAGAAGAGGTTGCGAACAGAAGGCTATTCCCGTGATCACAGTGTGACCCAATTCGCCGTTTGTGAGATTAGTTCGTGGCTTCCGTCCGGCTGATTAATTACTATGGACCGGTTATAATGGGCATCGCTGAAATTTTCATTAGCGATGTTTTTTGTGTTCGTTATCACGTACGTAATACGTTTGCTTTGAAGTCAATAAAAGGTAAGAACGTTTTATAACATGTAACTACAAAGTATGTCTAACAATCTTTTCACTAGTAATTGGTATAAAGAACTAGGAGTTTCCAGGCGAAAATAGACCCGCACTGGAGACCTTATACCTATATCAAAAATTGAAAAACCCCTATATATTAATAACAATAAATAATAATAATAATTGACCCATTTGTCATTCCACTGTTGGAATATGGGTCTCCTCTCATATTGAGAGGGTTAAGGCCATGGTCTTGATTGATAGCATTGATAGCAGGATTGATCAGTTGAAATGATAATTGGAGAAAGGGTGGTATCGGTCACGGGAGTGACGGTGAGTCAGTTTTGTGTTATTTTGCCTCTTGGGGGTGTGAAATAGACGTCGAATCTTCGCATCGGGGGAGAGAAAATGTATTTAAAGAATTTTTTTTATTATAGTTCTATAAAGTTAAAAAAAAGATGTAAGTAAGCTCGCATTTATGAAAGTTCGTCAGATAAGGATTTGGAAAAAGAGGGGGACATTATAGGTTGCGGTTGGTTACCACTCAAGTGCCGAATGAGTGAAATCAGTAGCACGTATAGTGGAGGTCGGTAGTCGGTAGCGTACACCGATGGGGTGCCCGCGGCGGCGGCGCGGTGTGTGTAGGTGTGTGTAGGTGTGTGTGTGTATGTGTGTACGTGTGTGCGCGCGGCAGGAGACGCTCGGCGCGCACGAGGTGCGGCGCAGCGCGGCGCGCGCCCGCCTCGCGCCCGCCGCCTGCACGCCGCTGCGGGGCGACGTGCGCGTCGACGTCTACTGCAAGAGCAAGATGATGCGCAAGGAGCGCCTCTTCCACTTCTGGTTCAACACCTTCTTCGTCGCCGCCGCCGTCGGCGCGCAGCGCGTGCCGCCCTCGCCCGACAGTACGTACGCGCGCGCACGCACACCACCGCGCACACCACGCACACACACCACCACGCACACGCACACACACATCCGCGCACGCACACACGCGACCACGCGCTGTCTGCTTTACTACACGTTAAACCGACAGCATTGCATCACATACACCTTCGCCCTTTTCTTCAACCTTCCCTCCTCACTCTAGCACTAGTACCTATTTCTAATAAAAAATCGTTGATATTCAAGTGAGTAGCTAGTCTGCCCCCGAGCTGATACTCGGGGGCCGGACACTGCTGGCACTGCTGGCGCATTGCGGCGTTACTCCATCTTAAAAGTCTAAAATAAAAGTAGCCCAAGTTACTCCTTATTACATCGGTTATCTGCCAGTCAAAGTCCCATCAAAATCGGTTCAGCCGTCCTTATCGTCGTACGTCAATTTATGTACTTCACCATTACATATACTTATTCAACATTTTTGAAAACCATATAAACAGCGTGATATTTGTTTCAGAGTTATTTTAAAACGAGTTCCGTTTCCAGGTCCGAACCTGGAGACGTTCAAGCTGACGCTGAACAAGTGGCAGCTGGACGACGCGCACAAGGACAAGCAGAACAAAATCTACAGTCCCGACTTCAAGGTTCACATCATTATTGATACTTTTGTTCTTATCTTGAATTCAAATGTCAAGAAATTCTAACTTTGGAAAGTCGATGCGTTATTACAATGATCGTATATCTATAGATATTGGAATCTTATTACTATAGTGGAACCGAAATAGGGATATTGGAATGCAGTAGGATGTACATTGAAATATTCGGAGGTAGATTAAAAATGCTATGGAATGTAAAGTATACCTGGTGGATCATAATACTATTTTTTTAATTTAGTTACTCATTTATTTTAAAAAAATTCTAGAAGTGTTAAAATACAATAGATAAGGACACCTGCATAGGATTGGCAGATCTGTGTTAGACGTGCTCCCCTTGCTATTTATATTTCAAAATTTTAGAAATTTCAAACTCAACGGGCCAATTAAAACTCTCCGCTTAACTTCACTCTTAAAACTCTACTTGAAACTGTCAAGTACAAATATATGAACATGTATAAAACTCTCCGTTTAACTCCACTCTTAAAACTCTACTTGAAGCTGTCAAGTACAAATATATGAACATGTATAAAACTCTCCGCTTAACTTCACTCTTAAAACTACTTGAAACTGTCACGTACAAGTATATGAACGTGGTATAATAGCGCGCTTGGCTCCGTCCCGCGGCAGGTGGAGCTGGTGGTGCAGAAGCAGCCGGAGTCGTCGACGTTCAGCGGACACGCGGCGCGCGCGCCCTCGCTGCCCTCCTCCTCCTCCTCCTCCTACTCCGAGCCCGACACCGAGCACGACGGCGACCACGACGGCGACCACGACGGCGAGCCCGACGCGCACTGGGACTCGGGTACGTACCGCCCGCACCACCGCCCGCACCACCAGCCCCACCGGCACTGGCGGTCGCTGCTGGTGGACTCTCCCTCGGTGCGCGCCACCACCTCACCACCGCCCTGGGAGCCTTGATACTGCTCGTTCTATCCAATGTACGCACGTATACGAAACATTGAACGGGTTTTGTGTTCGATAAGAAAAGCGAACGTTTCGTTATCGAGTTTCCTGCATCACGGCAACGTTGCAGGGAAGTCGCGGTGTGCGAAATGGAATTGGACGTCGGGGCGAACGTTCTAGAAGCACGTCGGTACTCTGAGCTGTTTGTATAAAAATGTTATAATAATTGCCACGTTATATACAACATTGAGTTACGTTTTGATCGTTACGTTTTTCCACATGGCAACACAGATAATACGTTGTTTTTTTGTGTTATTGAATATGGCAACGCTAGATTTGCCTCTCGAATAGACTAATATTGTGGGCTGAGTGCGTCAAGCGCGAGTGCGACTTTCTGTGTCGTATGCGTCAACGTGTGCGCCCAGCGGTTATTGGGGTTTTCGTCGTTCTTGAAACAGATATTCAATACTATCACAGAAAAATCTCTATATAACATCTTTTTCCTAATATTTAATAACAAACCATGCTATGTTGACATTTTTCTGAAAAACTTACACATATATATTTAGATGATATATGTATTTAATGAAGCAGTGGTAGCCTAGTGGTTAAGAATTCAGCCTCTCATTCCGGGGGTCCTGGGTTCAAATCCATGGCGCG
>DWME01010070.1:0-10459 GCA_018244795.1 Parelbella ahira ahira | reverse complement strand
ATTTAAACCCAGGACCTCCTGATCGGCAGTCGCGCTTGCAACCGCTCGACTAACGAGACAGTCTAACAGTTTTACTTTAAATTTGATGAGCGAATGCTGTTACATATATTTTAAATATAATTTATTATTATTATATATGTAATATTATAATTAATATACATTTTATATATATGTATCTCGCGAAGGGTTATGCGAAGAGTACGTGGTTTAAGGAGAAAATTAAACAGGCGACACGGCTCACCGCAAATCTTTTATTATTATTGGTTACATACATAGTAAAAATACAGGGTAACTGGTGAAACGTGGGGGTGTAATACACCCCTCTGCCTACCCGTTCGGGGATTACAGGCTTGATGTTACGTTTTTTTTACATAGTGAAAAATTTTCTAACGCTTGTTTAATTCAAAATATATCGGCAGCGTTCTATCTTGTAAAAATTAAACGTACAAATATGTTACGTTTATTTCTTTACATATTGTTTAAAGATATTTCTCGAGTTTTCTTCGAAATTTTCTTCTAAATTCTGTATTGTCCTTGTATTGCGATATAGAAGAACGTACACTAAATGCTCTTTTGTTCTT
This sequence comes from Parelbella ahira ahira, assembly GCA_018244795.1. Classification (NCBI taxonomy): domain Eukaryota; kingdom Metazoa; phylum Arthropoda; class Insecta; order Lepidoptera; family Hesperiidae; genus Parelbella; species Parelbella ahira. The sequence continues at coordinate 9,878 of DWME01010070.1, read as the reverse complement.
ATATTAGGTGAAGATTATTTTCACAATGCCAAGCGAGAATGTACTCCACCAAAAGACAACATTCGGTGACAAAAAAGTCGTTTACTTCACCAGGGAGTTTCATGGCGAAGAGATGAAGACGGTAAGATGATTTTACAATTTTATAAAATCAAAAATAAACTTTGATTTAACCAAAATACCGTTACAAAAGCAAACAATGGCGCACGAATAAGATAGGTATATATGTATGTAGGTACACTAGCTGTTCACCTCGTTTTTTCCCGCACTTTTCAGTTTAAGTAGTTACTGTATCGTGTGCGGGTCGTATGTTATAGATTGTTTCAATATGTAAATAATTTATGAAGTAATTAAAGTAATCCTAAATTAAAAAGTAATAAATAAAATATTAAAAATAATGTACATTTGTTTTAGACCGTAGAAATGGATGGCACAGATGTCAAAGCGACTGTATACTTCGAAGTGGTGCAGTGATGGTGAATAGGGTTTCACGGAACAAGTGAAACAATTGTAAATAAATAAATAAATTAGACTAATAAATAAATTAAGCGATTACATACTCTGTTATCATTACAAGTCTATGCCGACAATGTGCAAAGTCATCATTACGTGATTATATATTTACCGACTTAACTCGCGTACGTTTTTCGGGATGGATCTCCGCCACAACCTCCGGCGCGACCTCGCTGCAAACGGCGGGAGCTCATGAGGAAGGACCTCGTACAGGTCCGAAACTAGTCAGGCCATCCCGAAAAACGTACGTTAGTTAAACCGGTACATATATATTCATGTGTACAAATGCTCACGAAACATTTAATAGTCATCATTACGCTTAAAAATACATTTATCAGATAAATAATTAATAGAAATATGTGCTGACGCTATTTTTTAATAATCCGTGAATATTGTGGCCGATGGTGTATACCTTAATTCAATATAGACTCTTCTCACACAAAGGACATATGCGCATACAAACATGATATATGTATAGAGTATACTTCGATACTAACAACACATCTTTTGCCTCAAAAAGCATCCTCAGGTTTCAATGCTCGCTAATGGTTGGTGGCAAGATGAATAAATCTCCGCGGAATTGCTGGTTTTTGTGTTTAAAAAGTAATCCAAATATATTTATTTCTATTTCCAACCATGGCCAATATTGAATATTTTCAATAATTTTTTCATAGTTTAAAATTTCATGGTTGACTCGGTTTTAAGGGCTATGGTCACGGTGAAAATACCAAAAGTAACAAAACAAATTGCTTTACCGTTACGAGTGATATTTAATTTTAAAAATATATATTTTTTCTTGGCTTGTACGCCAAGATTTAAACCCAGTAGACTGGAGTGAGAGATTGAATTCTAAGCCTATCCAGTGCTTCATTGGTGACTAGTGTCCCAGCAAAAATGCCATTTTATCTCCAATCCCGAATGTAAATGATTTTCATCTAAAAATAATTCTAAGATAAGTCACAAACCAATAATTGTAACAATAAGGTTTTAGTTGTATAGAAACAGAGAGACAAACAATAAAAAAAAATTAAAAGCCGCGCAGAACCTACATTTATTTAGTATTATAGATATACATAGCATATAAGAATTACTAAGTAACGTTTTACATTTAATAAAAGTTATAAATTAAAGGATAACAGGTATATAAATGCTTTATCTGAGCTTCAATCAGCTAATCATAAATTAAACCATAAACAACCCTGACCGAACCATGTCCACAGTTAAAATATATACAGACCCCATAAATATTAATAACTATCTGCGTCTACGCATATTCAGTTAGCTTTTTGCATACGCTCCTCCCTTTTGTATTGTCTCTGGTTATTTTGCATTATCTATGGTCCACTAATGTGCAATATTTTCATTTAATTGAAACAGAGTGTTAATGGTAAATGTCAAAATTTCATGTCTATGTAAGTGTCAGTAAATTTGCTTATTTGGGCGTGTGTGGGGTTGCTAAATTATAGTCGTCTATTTTACTTTAACTATTACAAGATTAGGAGATTTGATTACAATTAGTTGATGGAAAATTACAAGTGTGTCTCAAATTCCTAGCAGGCGTTACAATACTATGCGAGAATACATATATAAATACGTTTCATATAATAGCGGCTCATATCAAATTATAATAACCATCCGGCATCCGGCAATAATATCCATAATTAATATATTAGTATGACTATTATAATTAACCGGTAAATGTCAAAGTTTTTGAAGAAAGAAAGAAAGAATTGAGATATTTTGTGTTTTTACACGTGGTTTTACTGGCTGGAGTAAATACACCTTTATTTTTTACAATAAGTAATATCCTAATATGAAATATAGAAATATATATGTATGTACGTATAATACATATGTACAAAATTGGAATTTTGGACATACAAGATAATTGAATTCCGTACAGACCGGAAAGACTCAAGTGTCGAATAGATATTATTTTGTTATCAAAAAAATAATAACACCGGTTAAGATAAATAAGCTGGATTTTTCAGGTAAATACACATTTTATCTTCAATATAACATTTCTATCTCTATCGCTATGACAGCCAAAGTCGATGTTACGAGAAATAAGTAACTCGCTAATACACACACTAAAGTTAAATGTTTCCCCATTCAAATTCAAAAATACTCTCAAAATAAATCATTTCATTAACCTTCATAGTATGTAACCGTTGACTAAGAGAATACAGATTTTTAGTGTTTGAAGGCTGAAATGTACTTAGTCCATAAAAATGCATTGACCCTCCCTTTTATAACTATTCAGAAGCAACAACATAACAGATAATTTTCTGTATTCTCAAATTTTTTCCATTATTTGGCGCAAATCCCTTATTATGGCATTGCTTTTTAACGGCATAGTATACCACGTTGATCAATTATGCGCTATGAGACGCAAGTGCCTATTTAATATATAATTATATTACCCTAACAAGGCTTAATATTTGCACCACATATCCCTCTATATTAAATTTAAACGAGTTCACGAGTCATTGCAAAATATCAGCTCGTATTTGCGCACTGTCATTAAACCAAGCCCATATAGACTACGCTTTGGTACATAATGGCGTGAAAATTGAGTTCTGTTAAACGCAGGTGTTCCAATTGTAACATCTTACAAAGGTTAGAGATGCAACGTTATATTATATAGCAGAGACCAACGGGAAATGCGATTAATTTGAAATTAGATGAATAAACGTAGGCTTCTTCAGTTATATACGTCATTTTTCACATCCTTGCGATTCAGATTTCAATTACCTACATAACGTAATAACACGCATGTATTGCCCTGAAAGGGTAGACAGAGCAGTATACTAATCCCACGTTTCGAGACAATTCGTGTAACTGGTATATCAAGACATAAACAGTAAGTACTTACCTATATCTTGAATTACTGCTTAAAAATTTGTTAAGCCACTTCAGAGATAATTTCAGACAAATAAATAGATAGATCTGTGAATAACTCATTTGCAGGGGGCTAGGTCTGAGGTAAAGGAAGGCTGGTTAAAGCCTCCATCACACTTAGTAACCTGCAAAACATATGTACTTTGCTTAAACGAGAATACGATCAGCAATCAGCGTCCATTTTGCTTATACACACTCTCCTATTCAACTTGCTGCCAGTCTTGCCTTCCATCTTCAACAAATCAGTTATTCATAAAAGAAATGTACCAGGCCAATTATTCTATTATATCTTTCTCCAAATTCAAAAATCACGACCTAAGTTCTATTTGCGCTTTTATGCATCTTTTCATAGCACCATGCTTATGTGTACTTAAACATACATACATACATATGTACATATATATATATTAAAAACGTTTTTACAATTCACAATAATTTTAAGAAACTAAATTAAAAATAATTTTTAAATTCAATTTTTTTAATAGTGTCCGACCGAAACAGGTTTTTCAGCCGAAACCGAAACCGAAACTGAACCTTCGGCCTCGCTCTCAGTTTCGGCCGAAACAGAGACCGAAACTTACTACACATTAAAATTTCTATTGCATACTGAAATCTAGTTTATTTTAAATCCATGACTCATAATGCGAAGCATAGAGTCTGCTTTACGATTACAAAAAAATTTTAAACATTTATTTGCATATTCTATTTATACCGATAGTTAAATAGAATTAATTGAAAAAAGGCAATCATTAAAGTACGTAACAAATATATTTAAAATTTTTATGTCATGAACAGTGGTTGGAATTACTGAGAAATTCTGAGAGTTATTATAAACAAGGATATGTCATTTGTCCCGGATTTATAAAATTCGGTACATTCTTTTTGTATTCATTATATAGTTTATTGCAAATTAAAAAACAGATTCATTCTTTTTTGCTGAATGTCTATGCCTCGAAGCTCGTCGAACGACGCACGATAATTTCACGAACAGTTGAGTTTCGGCGCGGCCGAAAGGTTAGGCCATATTTCGGCCGAAACCGAAACTAAGGCCGAAACTAGATTTTTTGGCCGAAACTGGCGGAAACCGAAACCGAACCCTCTCGGTCGGTCACTACTTTTTAATAATGAGATTTAAGTAACTTAACCCACATGCCACGCTGTTCGATTTTTGAAACGTGACCCCTCGCCGTATAACATTGAGCTGTTGTTTTTTTTTTCCAACTTAGATAGCATTATTAATAAGTAATTAAGTACATGTTTTAACTTGACATTCTCACTTGGAGCAGTAGCATATAAAAAAATGCTCTTAATATTAATTTATGTCAATGTTGAAAATACATTAGCATATTATATCGTGAGACATGCATGCGAAACGCCTCGTTTAAAATTTATTTAGACATCTTATAATGACATAATTTACGATATTATTGTTAAAATTCAACATTTCTGTGTGACCGAAAAGTTTGAGAAACTGAATTCTTTATATTTCGTATGTCACTTGAGTTGCAAATAAATGCTTTAATTTTAATTCGTTTCGTTAAATCTAATCTCATTTTGTATACATGATCACGGATTTATATCAACATCAGACTTTATCGTTCAAAACGAAAAGGCCAGGGTCCGCCGCGCTGACCAAATACGTGTTAGCAGATCTGATACATCTTACGACTCTAAGCCGTGTCAATTTCCTTACAAAATTTTCCTACATCGGTATTGCAAGTGATAATTTTTGTTTTTAACTCTCATAACTTAAATAAATTCTTTCAGTTTCATAACTATCGGAAATTCAGAGAAGCATGCCAGAATTCCAAACCTAGACCCTTAGGGTAGAAGGCTGAAATATAAACCACTAAGCTGTAAGACTTTAGACATAAATATACTCTATATTAATTACTATTCCATTAAATCATTTCTTTATTGTCTTAGGCGCGATATCAAGCTTTCTAGCTGTTATCAAATTTTAATCAAAGATAATTAATTAATATCAAATCTTTGATAAGCTTCAGAGATAATTGCATTGCACACTTATTAATTAAGAGATTCAATTGTTAATGTGCTATTAGTAGTCAATGTAATATTGGTTTCATAATTTTAATTTTTAATATACGTGTATCTATGATAAGTATGGTACTGCTTAGCAAAAGGATAATAACTCTAAGTTCACCATTATCAGCCTTCTCCCGTCCACTGCTGGACACAGCCCTCTCCAATGACAGGCCACTGAGCTCGATCTTCAGCTCTTCACATCCTAAGATGAATTAATTAATTAATCGCTTCGAATGAAAGTAACTCTAAGTTACTTTCAGAAAATGAAAAATCTTAACATTGCCACTTCAAAGCCAACAGCTCCATAAATAATGGATAATCCAGTAAACTTAAATAACAAAAATAATATATCCAATAACATAACGGCTACAGAAAGGTCGTAGTGAAGGTTGTATATTATATACGACTTTCTTTAACTTATATTCATGTATGTGTATGTGAAGTATATAATTTATACTTACAGCTTTTAACTGCTAATGAACAAATATATAAATTATCCTAACTTTCTATCCGAGAAGCACGTTAGGTCTGTAACGATAGAGATGTTTGAGACTCAGTGCTCTATGCCTAACCCACAAGCGAGTTGGCGTGATACCAGCATTATATACAATGGGAGCCTTGGTCTCTTTCGGCTCCTGCATCTATCAACATTTGAATTGTAATTTCGGATTATTTAATTATAATGCAAATGTGCTCTGTATTTTTGCGACCACCTATCAATATTACACAGGAGCGTTGTCAACAGTGTTGTCAAATATATAATAAATATTTCTTTATTGGCAACATTATTGATTAGTAGTTGGTAACTTTAATGTTACAAACGCGAAAGTAGCTCGTGTCTATCTATTGATCCGTTACATTTTATAACGCAACGTACAAACAATAATAATAATAATCATTTATTTCAAGAAATTTTTCTCATATCAGTAAGTTAGTGTAACTTAGCCTATGTTAGTATTATATTTTACCAGTTATTAAAATTAATTTAATTAAATTGAATTAAGTTAAAAATTACACAAAAATTAAAAATTAAAAATTACAAAAATAAACAAACGAACAAACTACAAAAACAAACGCTGAATCGATTTTTATAAAACTTAGCATGCAGATGGCTCGAACCTGGTAGGAAAACAAAATACTTTCAATTGTTTTTTATCGTTTAGCATATTGACAGAACGGTGAATATAAAATCTACAATCATATATGGGATTAGAACTCTTCGAAGATACAGTCGTCACACGTGACAATGATTAAGTCCCATGGGAAGCTTTACCGAGGCTTAAACCCATCAAACAGACTGTATGACCACAAATCATTGTCTGTCAATCTAAAGCAGTGTGGTTGCAAACGCTCCAGACTTCTCGTAGTTAGGGGAAAGGTTCACGTCCAGCTATAGGGCGCACAAATCAAGTACCAGGTGCTATCGATACCATCATCCTATTGAACCTGGCCGACATTGCTCAAAGGATTAGCTCGCTGAAGTGGCAATGGGCTGGGCATATCTGCCGAAGAACCGACAACCAGTGGAGTAGGCGAGTTCCGGAGTGGAGACCGCGGCTCGTCAAACGTACTATAGGACGTCCTCCGGCCCGGTGGGATGACGATCTGCGAAATGCTGCAGGCAAATGCTGGATGCGACAAGTGGAGGACAAGGCGCGATGGCGCTCATTGGGGGAGGCCAATGTCCAGCAGTGGACTGCGAAAGGCTGATGAATGATGATGATTATTGGATAGGCCTATGTACAGCAGTGGAGGGAAACAAGCTGATGATGATAATGAAGGTCTTAATTACATCTCTTCATGATATAACTCTGGTCACTGGTTTTCACATTTCTTTTTCATCTATAAAATTTTATATCAAAAATTGCAATGCGGTTATCAAGTAATATACATGGGTAATATCAGCGTTATCGGCAAATGTGTTTTTCACCGATCATGTATAATGTTAGACAGATAAGATACGTCAAACTCGTTTTGTTAATGAGATAGAAAATATCTCGACGTTCCATTTAACTCTTCAACGGGGACCGAACATCTTCATGTCGCTTACATTTAAAAAGAAGTTTTAGTAAATACTACATGTTGGCGGGAGCTCATGATGAAGGTCCTCGTACAGGTTCAAAGCTAGTCTGGCCATCCTGCAAATCGTACGTGAGTTAAACCGGTACATATATAATCATATTTATTAATACTCATAAGACATTTAATAGTGAAGCACTACATGTATTCTAATGCAAACATTATTTATTTTCATGTGTTTTTTACAATTTTTTTAAATTCAAAACGGCTAATAATCTTACTTATTTGAAATTAGTATTCCACGGTTCAAAATAAATAAAATTAAATCATATCAAATCGTTCTTTCATTTTAGTCATAACTTATATCTCATAAGTAAGTATATCGGGAGTAGGCTGATAATGATGATAATGAAGGACAAAATGAATCATATTCGAAACCACATCGTATTTCATATAGTAATTTCTGCCAAATTTTGTAACAGATCAATAATATATTTCGATTTGTGTGTGAGGCTTAAAATAAATGTCATAACATTAAAATACGGGCAACCCTGATCAAGGTTTATTATAATCGTAGGTCATGCAGTATGTTAAAATATAATAGTTTATCGTCGACAAATTAATACAGGACAGGGAAATGAGTTGTTGTGAAGTACACTTTGAATGTCAACTTTGATGCAAATATTGAAATTTTCGCACAAAAATAACACTTGTTTACGTAAAAATATTTCGTGAAACTCACGGAAGTTTTGGTCATAAATAGGGAAGTAAAGGTGATAAAATAATCGTAAATTTATTGCCAACCTTTTCATTTCCTGTTATGGGCAAGGAATTATCTGTTCTATTATTAAAATTATTGACTAACGTCATTGATTGCCTCTTTGGTTCAGTGGTTGCTAATGCGACTACTGTATTAGAGGTTCTTGGTTCGATTCAGGCCAGGCTAAGTATTTTTTTTTTTTAACTTGAAATTCCCAGTAGCAAGAGGGTAGTCTGTATTTGTAATCGGTGTATAACAACAGACGTACGGTCTATTCTATAGAAAGTAGGTATACCACATTGGTGAAAAGTGAGAGAACCAGATTCCTCTGCCTACCCCTTCAATAAAATACAATAACATACAATTATAGCTAAGTAGTACTTATTTTTACTCTAAAAATTTTATAGTCTGATTTGTGTTTTACAGTCACATTTTCCAAAACTTACTTTAACAGAAGGACCCGTCGCAAAAAGATTTTACTAAAAGATCGTCATGTCAAACGAGTCTCCTACTGATCATACTCAACACCAGTCACTGGGGTAACCGTTTCCTCATTGTCTGTTATGGACACATACTCAAACAACCATTGGCAAACATTTTTTATGACTCGAATTTTTATCTCAGTAGGTACTGCGCCTGTAACGAACAACAGATGCGAAACGTCTTTAAGTTTATTTTTATTCAATTGACCTCAGCGATTATGTAAAAAGTCACTTGATTATCGCCTTTGGCGCGAACACATTTCGACAAAAACTGGATAGCGGCTATCAAAAGGGGCACAACGATATTTACTTTATCTCTTGTCCCTCTCAGAGGGCGCGGATTATCTTATCATAATGTTTAATACATCATCGATGCGGAAACATTTCGATATCTAGATAATAGACAACAAAAGAAATAAATTTGTTCTAACTCTTCATACTTCATCATAGTGTTCTAAATTCGAAAATTTGAATTTTTAAATTTCGAATACGTCCTAATGTTTTAATTGTTCTCATTATTATTCTGGGCATGAAATTGCCGGTAATTGCATTAATTGTTGCCGGTATAAAAACTATTAATATTTTGCAATTAATAAGGAGACTGTTTCCTGCTACTAGACACCGTTTCCCTATCACTAATAGCTGCCATGTTGATTTTATGTTACAATTCAAAAGAAGAACTCCGAAATTTTTTCCCATAAAAACTGAAATTTATATAATAATATCACAGCGTATTGTTACCTACATAAATAAAATTTATTTTTTCTTCGAATCCCTGTCTACTTGTCTTAAATCTTATACATCATGTAATCCTAAAGGCAGTTTATTTTCTAACCAATATCTCAAATCTGCAGTAGACCAGCGTAGCGAAGCGAAGCCTCTTTCCTTAGCGGTAGTGTCACGCGGAAGTGAGCTATTAATAAAACGTGGTTGTACCTTACATTAGAAATATATAATTCTGTAAAAATATTGAAACAGGAGAGAATTTAAACACGAAACGTAAGATCACTTTTTATTGATTCACTCAAAAGTACACAATAATTCACAATCTAATAGTCTATGATTTAAATTACAACTTATCAAACAATACTTTCGGGCAGAGTTTCCACTTCTTGTAATCTGTATTCAGTGCTTTTTAGTGAGCTCCCCGTTCTATTTAT
>DWME01010069.1:0-10460 GCA_018244795.1 Parelbella ahira ahira | reverse complement strand
TCGCGTGTGCAACCTTAATGGTTAAAGCTACACAGAAATCATGTATGACGGAAATGTTCTCCTTAAAATTATATAAATGATATCCCACGACAGCATAATATGTCTATCTTTTATGGTTGACTCACAATAACACGTGTAACTCCCGTTAGTTTAGCAGTTCGAAGCTTTCTGATTATTTTTGTCTACTCCTACGTTTATAACACTCTCAGTCATCCTTAATTAAAAACTTACTTTAGTATTAGTATTAACTATTCCATAAAAAAAGAAACAGAAATCTGTATAGAAACATCAAAGTTATACATGAATTATATTTATATTTTCCGGGCAGGACGACGTCTGCCGGGTCCGCTAGTAGTAAATAATCTAATTTGATCGGAACATACATACGTAACTGTTTGCCGCCATTTGTGAACGTTTAGAAATAGCAGAAATGTTTCTCTTAAGTTGGCGGCTTTAAAGCAGAGTTCTTTTTATTCATTTCTACAAGGCGGCGATGTCATAGCTCTAAGGTGGTACCTAAAAAGGAATATACCTATAAAAAATTTTAATGTGGTCGGCAGTTCACTTCGGCAGGGACACTATTTCGTAGTAGCAATTATTTTTTAAATTCGACCCAACACAGCGTTGCATTACAAATATCAGGTGCTGCATTCATATCGCGTTACTCGTGTCCGTACAAACAATGTTATTACATGACCTTTTGTCGATAAAGTATCATCATATATAGCTGTATGCTAAACTGTTTATATACGAGTACGTGCGTTTCTCGCATCGGCTTCAATTTGATTGTTAGTTGTCTCTATGTAGATTAACTTTTTTCTTTACGTCCTCGTGCGCTTGTTTCGCGCTTAGTCGTAAAGTCGGCGCTTCTCAGACTTTGTCGACCTACCTCAACGGTGTAGTTGTATGCCGGGGTGTGCACGTCGATCGCCCGCGCTAATCGGTCGACGTGATCGTTTGCTACTTACCTATTAGATGTGTCGCATTCGTTGCAACCTTGAGACTTTGTTGCAAGAAAGAGATTGTATTTATTGTGAATTAAGTTATTTTTATCAGCTACCTAAACTACGTGATAGCTATACATTTTGGTGACTTTGTAATAAAAGAACAAGTACAATATTATACCACATGCGCACGATCACATATTTTTTCTGTTACTAAGTTATGTTACATGTAAGTTGCTTTGCTTATTACTGTTTTCGGTGTTCAAACAAGAATAATTGTACCCCACTGCATGTTTATTACATACATATCTTTACGCCAGGTCCCTTACGGGGTAGGCAGAGAGCACTGAGTGCCAAATATCCTTATCCTTACATACCTGCCGTGCTTCTTCCACATTCATCAATCTCCCCATACATACACGCCGGTTTTGGAGACTTCTAACTCCCCCATTAGTCAAAACACGACCTATTTGGTCGAGACAGATGAGCCTTGCTCTCCCTCGGCACCTACGTCCATCAACATTCGCTTTGTATATCCCCTTCGTCATTCTTTCGTCAGGCATTCTTTCAACATGTCCGAACCATCGGAGCATGCCCTTTCTCACTTTTCCACCGATACTTATTATTAATTGCTTACGACATAAGACAGTAATATCGTTCAGATATTATGAACTTCTCGCGATTCTTCCAGAATAAAAAACTATCTAGTTAGCAAATTTTACCTATAGTGAAAACCGTAACATGAAGCCTGGAATCTCCGAAGAGGTGGGCCAAGAAGTGTATTACCGCGTTTCAATAGTTCCGTTTATCTCCCACAATGCCGTAGAGGGTCAGCCTATTTCGCAACAACCGGCACATAACTAAACGTCGAGCGACTAGTAGAAATTTATACTAGAAAATAAAGGTTAGAACAATTCCGTAGTGTCCGATCCGGGCATCGAAACCAAACCCTTACGATCAGCAGTCGTACTTGCAATCACTAGACTAACTAGGCAGTTGTTTAGTGTTCAGTTCGTTTAAAAGTTCAACCAAATAAAATGAATTTAATAGCGAATTCCCGATTTTCTCTTAAAGGTCAACTAGGTTATCGATGATATATTTAATGAGTATTGTTTACCTTAATTTTGTTATGTCATTACATACATTCACATTATGGCGGGCGCAATTGTGTTTTGTTGCAAAATAAAGTAAGCGATAAAGCTATCCGTTTACAAGTAATAACAACATCGGACAAATTTTGATACAAATCGTGTTGTTTGGATTCTCGGCTTAAAAACAAAAGCGTTCCCGTTGAGACTGATTGATGTATGTAGGTGTTTTTCTGGCAAGTAAGACTTTGTATATAATAATAATATATCAGAGAGTCTTGGCATTATTCAACACATTTATTCATATTGATGGATATTATTGCAAACGATGAATTTATTAAAGATATATGTTCTTTGCATATGTTCTATTTTACTGTCATATAATCGTTCATAATGAAATAAAGGTTTTAAAAATCGTTTAACGTGATCTTAGTTGAATTGGTTTTGAGTGTTAGTCGAAAAATAAATTAGCTTTCTACCTTGATCTTTTCATCATGCCAATCTTGGTAAACTGGTCTTCTCTCAGAATGAGAAAGATAAGGCTAACCTGCCACGCCGACGAAGGGTTGGCAGACTTCACAGAACTTGAGAGACTTTGTGCAGTGTATCTAAGATGTACAGAATGCCTAACGATGTTTTCCTTCACCGTTATAAGAAGTGATATGTACATGCGCGCCCTGGATTTCTACTTAAGACCCCGGAGTGACGTGTTGAATAAAAAAATACCAACTCAAACTCATTTTAACGAATAAAAAAATCTGAATTTAGGTTTTAAGAAGTGGGACTAGTTTAAAATACATCTCGTAACTTAGCCTCCTGCACAAATTTGGTTAACTTCAACTTTATAACTATTTGCGTTTTACGTATGGCAAGGTCTTAATTTATTTCATATATTTATTTCATTTATATTAACAAACTATCAAGTTCCGATCAATATTGAAACTTTGTCGTTTAGTTTCTATTGTTTCCAATATGCAAAGATGCCTCTCTGTCCCCTAGGCGGCAACAAGCGCTTAAGTTTAACCAAAGGTTTCGACGCGGCGGTGTGCTTAATAATTGTTGACTTATCGTAACTTATCGTAACTAATCTAAAATATGTTTGGATTCCGAAGTAAGGGCATCACCAGATTTATATTTGCAACTAACAAAGATAGGGTCGCAAGATGCATTCCGCATGGTAGTGATGGATCTGTAAAGTACTGCGTATTTTACACACATTTACTGGTGACATATGTACTTTGTTTCCAAAATTACTAACCTCCTTAATTAACCCAACTCTATAAAAGCCGCAATAATAGAGCGTAATAAATTTTTGTACTTAGCATCATATCGGTTCTAAAAGCAATTGGACTAAAATTTATCTCCATAAAAACGAACTTGTCAGGGACATTGATAGGGTAAACGTATTTTTATACTATCAGTATATTATGTTAGTATACAGTTAGAATAATATATAGTAAGTTGCGTTTAACTAGCATCTATAGGACTGAAGCTTAGATTGCCGAATAAGCCACAGTGGTGTTGCAACCCGTGTAGATGCAAGTTGGCACAGCTCACTCTTTAGGTATATACGTATATATGTACCTACGTCTAGTAGGTTTTTGTTGGTTTCTAACGTAACTAACTAATTAGTTATAACACCAACTACTCGTGTTTCAATGAATATTATTTTCTTAGATGTTAAATGCGTTCAGAAAATATTAGTAGTACATAAGTATAGTTTTATCCAATCAATCGTGCAGAATTCTGTCGAGGTTCTTTTCATTTTCCTAAGAAAATGATTGTCACTCTAATGCATACGGATAGTGTAAGTGACATAGTTTTATATAGAATTAGGGAGTACATAAAGCGTGACTTAAGGATTAAATTGTGTGACTCTTTGGTGCTATCGAAATTTAATTACGCTGATTGTGTTATAGGGCCAAGACTTCTGGTGCGCACACAAAATCTCATCCAGCGCGTGCAGAATGCTTGCGCAAGATTCTGCTTCGACATTCCACCACGTACACATGTAACGCCGTACATCAATGGAGGAAATATTTTAAAAATGAAATGCCGTAGGTAACATCGCTGCTCTTTGGGATCACAAAAAATAAATGCCCACCCTATTTATGTATATAACAAACTAATATGGTCGAACAGCTTTAAAAAGAAACGATGCGCTATACTCTAGAACAAACGCGTCCCGGCTGAGGTATCCAATGGGGTGCAATGCCGCTTTCCGGGGTAGCTACAAATATAATGCAACCGAGGGTTGGAATGATCTACCACCACCACTCCATAATATGAGAACGGTAAACAACTTTAAAATTAAATATAAACTGCACTTACTACATTGCCAGAAAACGTTTCAAGCATCATCCTTTTTCTCTCACATACACAAACACACATCCACACGCACGCGAATACGCATGCACACACTTGCACACACACACACGTGTACATATGTACATACAAACATTCATGCATGCATACATACATACATACATACATACAAACATACATACATAATTACATACATACATACATACATACATACATACATACATACATACATACATACATACATACATACATACACACATACAATCACGCACACCATCACGTAGGCGCACGTGGGCATACACATACAGACAAACACGGACACCTATACACATATATATGTATATAGTGAAGGTGAAGTGCGTTCATATAGTGAAGGTCACTCACGAGATGTCGCTACTCTCAGTTTTATTAATTCGCAAATATTTTTTTTTAAATATATATTAAAAACTATCCCTGTCCGAACTACTCGTCGAAATCTGGGGTTGCACTGAAAATCAGTGCCAGTGGTTTTCCACAGGGAAGGCTGCAATCCCCTTTCCATCCCTTTTTTTTTTGTTAATTCTAATATTTTTCTTTCTTCATTTCTTTCTTGTGTATTTTGCACTTTTTTGTTGTATTTTTTTATTAATATCTGTTACATTTGGATGGAATAAAGATTTTCTTTCTCTCTTTCTTTCTTTATTGAATTGTATTAAATATTTTTAGGTCAGTTGCAAGATAATTTTTTTGTTACGTATTTTAATTTGATATTAGAACGAAACTCAGGGACTACATTTGAAGAAAGTAATCCCGCCCTGTAACAAACGAATAATTTTGTATTCAACACATATTTTCATACGTAGTAAAGAACGTTTTTAAGAATTCCTGACGTTTCGTTCGTGTGTGTCTTGAATAGCAAAACTGGTGGCCAGCCCGCTGCTCGCCGCGATCAAGTGCACTTCCCATATGTGATACATTCTACAATTTTTCAATACAGTTCAACACTACAATAATCATTAATTTTGCTTAATTTTACACGTGCATTCATTTTTTACAAGTGCTAACCAATTTAGTGGATGCTTGTATCAGTCCATTAGATGTTATTTATACATACATATGTACATATACAACCACTAAAGGGTAAATGATGAAGATGTTTCATTGCGTCGCTGACGGTCGATGTCTAGTCCAGCAAAAGCCTTCTAAAATGTTCGAGCAGCGATCGCCGGAGAACGTTCTAAAGTCATTTTATAAAAGCGTCATTAGAACGTTACGTATTTACACGCGTCCTGCGAGCGAAATAGAATTTTAACATGTCGAATGTTATGTTAGCATTAATAATGAAAAATGCGCTGTGGGACGGCGTCCGTCGAGAAAGCTTTTAAGTGACCTTTTTGCGAGGATTCCGGGATTATTTGACCGGCCCTTCCCCCTCGCCAATTACCTACCTATTATAACGTAATTTATTCACTAAATAGAGATGTTGGCCCTCGTAGTACGTATAACTTCCAGTGGGATGGCTGATATTAGTTTAGAAGTTTAAAAATAAATTTGTACCTTTATAGGTATCACTAACGCAAAGTATTTGTTGTCCTTAGCTACAGTTTCTCCTTCGCGAGCACGAACGCGTCGGACGTAAGCTGCGTACCTCTAGATATGTATTGCCAATGATTATTCACACAAAAGCCCGTGCGCCTTCCTGCGGGGATTTCATCAGTGGCCCGACACCGGGTCCGGAGGGAGTGATATTCATCTCACTCTCTGAGACTCGGAAGGCCGTTTTGCGCTTACCCAAGCGTAAGGCGCCAGACCCTAATGACATGTCGAACGCGGCGCTGGCTATGCTGCCCAGGAGGGCCATGGTTGTAATGACTAGGCTCTTCAATAACATACTCCGTACGGGCCACTTCTCTACCATCTGGAAGTTGGGCAAGGCGATAATGCTCCGGAAGCCAGGGCAAGACCCTCGTCTCCCGGCCAACTACCGTCCTATTACGCTGCTATCTACTACAGCGAAGCTGTTCGAGCGGCTCGTGCTGGACCGATTGCGTCCGTCACTTACTCTAAGGGACGAGCAGTTCGGCTTCCGCATGGGCCACTCGACGACGCTGCAACTGACGCGGGTGATCCACCACTAGACGAGTAAGCTCAATGACCGGCGGCACATAGTCGGAGTCTTCTTAGATATAGCGAAGGCCTTCGACCGTGTGTAGCACGCTGGGCTCTTCTACAAACTGCTGGACACGCCCGCGCTAGCGCTGTTAGTAAGGCTAGTAGCGTCATTTTTAGATGGGCGGCAGTTCTATGTAGTGGTCGAGGACGCCACCGCTGACTCACACCCGATTCATGCGGGTGTGCCGCAGGGCAGTTGCTTGTCGCCGCTGTTATACGCGGTCTATACCAATGACGTCCCCACTCTCAAAGGTCACCTTCGGGAGGGTGAGCGTGACGCTGACGACAGCGCGTGTTTTCGTCTTCCGCCGAACAGAGCTCGCTGCCTCTCGGATGCAGCGGCTGCTCGATTTACTCCCAGAGTGGCTGGATAAGTGGAGGATGGCCGTCAACGTCGGTAAAACGGTTGAAACACTTTTCAGCCGCAGACGTATCATGCCGCCACCGGTGAGCCCGCGTGGCCGGGTGGTGGTTTGGGAACCCGTGGTGAGGTACCTCGGATGTCATATCGATCGCTCGCTACGGATGCGCGCACAGATGGAACACTCGGTCCGCCAAGCGCGCTCCGCACGAGCGATGCTCCGACCGGTATTGACATCCAAGCTGCCGACTCATATCAAACTGCGGGTGTACAAAACATACATCCGCTCACGTATCACCTACGCGGCACCGGCATGGTACGCGCTGGTAGTTGAGTCGCAGCGCCGCCGTCTCCGAGCACAGCAAGCCTGACCCTTCGAGCAATCGTAGGGGCGGGCCGGTATGTTAGGAACGACGTGCTGGAGCGCGACTTAAAAGTGGAGCCCCTGGATGAGCTTGTGACCCAGCTGGCTCGGCGTATGTACGACCGAGCCGACAAACAATGGACCGCATGTTCATCTCAGGGGCTTCGCGCCCCTGCACGCTCATCCCCCTGACGGCCCCACGCTCCCGCGGGAACTCGAGGGGCTGGACGACGGCGGACGGACATGCGGCGCAAATACCTGCCGCGGCATGCCAACGACCCCTGCTGCTGCTGCTATCGTCATTAGCGAAATTTGTTCTCACTCGAATGAATCTGGATGCCGTTCCACTGACACTTAAGGCAATCATCTCAGTTCCGAAAAAAAGCAAAGCGTCTATCATACCAACCAGGAACTGCAAGTATAGATACTAACTAATACTACCCAACTGAAGTCATACTGTCAAATGTTAACTATTAAAGGACTAAAACCGCGGGCGTAGTATTGCATTGCCGGCGCGGCACATCCTTTGACGTTGCCAAAAAGCGACAGCGAATGCCTCGCGTCGGGAGCCCGAAAGGAGCCGATTACAGAAGTTCACCCGATGGCGGCGCGCGAGCAACAATATTTGTTCCGCACAATCGCGAAGCGCGCGCATCCCTTAAATAACAGTCACAGAGAACCCTTGTTTATGTTTACGACAATATCCTCCTTATACTATGTTAATGTTACTAAGTGCTCGTACACGTAGGATCACGCGGGCGCGGCGCCGGGCGCGGCCGCGGTAGACTTGGCGAGCTCGTGTTCATATTGGCCGCCAGGCGTTTGCGCGAGTGTGACGTGTAGTCAGAGGTGGAAAAGATGGACCATGATCTTTTATTTTTAACCGAAAATTTATACTTAAGTGAGAAATGATAAAAAATTGAATTGGTGTGCAGGAAATTAACAAATTTTAAATTAATTAATAAACAATTCAACAATTTCCATCCATAGCTTAATAAGAACGTTTCTGTTCATATGATGACTGTGTTTATTTCGCCAAATCGGAGTTCTAGCCTGTACAGTACTAATAAATTCTTCTGTATTGAACGACATGATGAATTAATAAAAACGTGCTATCGTTTCTAGCGACGGGTTCAAACTGGTTGAAGTGAACTTACCCGACGTCGCGACTGTCGCGAGTGAATCGTGCGCTCCGCCGCTAGGTCTACGTGAACACACATAAACATCTCACGCGTATGATATTGCCGCGAGCGAGCCAGTCGCTAACTTGCCCGCTATTTAGATCGCACGTGCATTTCGTACGTGAACACTTGGATATTACGTCATATGTTTGATATTTCGTGACCGCGTCGGCCACGGCGCCCGCGAGCCAACGTTAACAAGCACTAGGTACTTTTCTACTCTTTTTGAATAAAGGAGGCAAAATACTCTATTTAACTATTCAACCTTCTGAACCGCATGTGATATTTGAAAAACGATTAGTTAGATTTTCTACTCATAAGCAGTGATATTTTTTATACACGAGTAGATGACTCTTATCTATATTTCATCACATGTACCTACGGACGCTATTCTCAGTCCCTGATAAAGATAAAGAAAAACTTTAGAATTAGAACATGATTGAAAGCGTTATCGACAGCAAACTTACGGTTCGCGTGATCTCGTCTATTATATGGACTGGGACTTGCAAATTGCTCTATAATATCCACTTAAACGCCACCCTTGACCCGGATTCATTCAATCGCCGAGACACTCAAAGAAACTTTGCGCTTTTCTTTATCACGCATTTGTTATCGAAGTGTCTAGTTTATTTAATGCTTTTCAGCTGAGCTCTAGGTCATTAATATCTATTTTTTGTAATTGTATGTACATCTAGACGAAAATACACAGTGTAGGTATGCTGAACTACCTAGCGAATGGAAGTTGTTCGCCACTATTTGTGGAAACTGGAGTATCACAATCAATTAATCTTTACGATCGTCTTTAGTCATAACATTATTATAATGTTTAATTAAAGAAATCAAATGGATATTATCGCCAACGATTTTGAGTACACGATAACTCGAGTTTGGAACAATCTTTATCGTCACATGGTTTCCCACACAATCACTTGCCGAATAGCCACTTGAGGCTATTCAGACCACCGTGTAAAAAAATAATACTAACCTTTTTCTCTGGAGTTTCAAGTTATAAGGTGTTAAGTGTTCCCGCGTGAGTGGTTGCGGGTTAATAATAAAAAATAAAATAAGTATAATATTTTTCCATACGAAAAATATCTGTAAGAAAACATTCGAGCATTAAGGCCCCACGACGACGCGTGGCAACGGGGTTCTGATTCTAACCCGCGTGACCTAGCTGTATCGAATAGTATTAGTAAATATTATAGCCATATAAAGCCATATAGCCATTGGACAGGCTTATGTCCAGCAGTGGACGGGAGTAGGTTGATAATGATGAGCCTTAAAAAAAAAAGATCTAAGTAGAACTATCTGTTACATATATGGTTGGTATACACATAAGTATATAGTATTGTTAAGTATTGTTTTGAGGCAATCGAAGGATTTTGACAGTGTCGCGGCGATAACAATGTTTATATAACACTTTTGTTAGAAGTACGTTAAAAAGTAACGAAATTATCTGGGGTCCACATCAGATAAAGAACATACTCATGCTGGAAAAACTCCAAAAGAAATTTCTAAGGTTTCTTTACTTTTTAAGCGGTATGGCTATTTTGTGGGTTCCCCGTATGTATTACCGACTTTGTTTATACAAGGAATGCTTGATTATGATTCCCTCAAAGTAAGATGTCAAGTGGCACCGATGGAGTATTTTTACAATCTCATCACTGATAAGACTTGTAATCCCACGGTGCTAGAGCTTATGTCGCTAAATATCCCAATGTACATACAATTCCACGATATACACTGTTTGCTGTGCCGAGCTGCAGATTGGTAGTGACGAGAGAGTCGCCATTAATACGTGCATTGACCCTGCTCACTGGTGTCTTGGCTCGGGATCCAAGTCTGGATTTATTTGTTTCGACGCCTGCTGCAGTTCGCAGAACTGCCGGAGAATATATTCAGACCTTGTAAACATCTTAGATCATTGATCTGTGATGTTTACATAACAATTGTGACATGTTAAATAAATAAATAAGTATAAGTCACATAGTCACCCTAGGGATGATCGATATTCATCGATGTTGAATAAACATCGATGTTTAGCTG
>DWME01010068.1:0-10460 GCA_018244795.1 Parelbella ahira ahira | reverse complement strand
GAAAAGTTCTCAGAGTATATTATAAAAAAACATCTATGTAATGAAGAATTGAATGAATTACTTACATTATATAAAGTAGGTACTTTCTCTTGTAAATCTCGCTGTACTCTCTCTCTTATAGAATGCAATTGTATCATGTCATTGTTATGTTTATTTATTAACTCTTCTCTCTGTTCCTTTTCTCTCCTTAACTCCAGTTGTAGAGTTTCTATTGTTTCGCCTTTCTCAAGAATCCTGTTCTGTAGTTCCACTAACTCATTGTTTCTATTTAAGACTTTTTCATTGAGTCTCATAATGTGATTATCATATTCATCTCTGAGCTTGATTTTGGAACTCTTTTCAGCATCAACTTCATGTTGTAAATCAATGATTATATTTTGTAACTTGGTTGTTTCATCTGACATGCTTTGCAATAGAAACAATTTTTCTTCCTGTAAATTTTGAATTTCGCGCATTTTCTTATCAATAATATTTCGTGAGTTCTCTTGACATCCTTTTAGCCTCTGCTCTAGTTCATTAAGTTCATTGTTAAGTTTAGCCACATCATTATCAAAAAATGTTTTTAAGGTTTTTTTTTCCTCTAATTGTTCTGTTATATGATTTCTTAATTCGGTAATAGAACTTTCCTTTTCTGATATAATTTTTCTGAATGATTGATTTTCTTCTTCAGCTCTTTTTGTTACTTCATATAGTTGCTCCTGAAATATTAGGGTTGTTAAAAATGAACTATTATCAAAAGTGTCAAAAATTTGTTCATTAGCGCTTTTTTCTTACCTGTAACAGTTGCATTTGCTGTTTGAGAGCTACAATCTTTGCTCTTTCTTCTCCTAACTGCACTTCTATCACATTAGCACATACCTCACTGCAAGCAGCTGTAAGAACAGTAAACAAATATGTTAATTTAATTTTAAAAACATCAACATCATGACGGCAAACATATTTACTTGTCATTTCAAATCAAGAAACATTACAGTTGTTGTGTGGCAGAGTATGAATACTGGCATCAGGGTCATCACATTCTAGCAGGCTGGAGTCCATTTTGTTGAGGTGGTTGTGTTGCTGCAATTCTGCTATCAACTCTCGCAATGAATGGGTTTGTCGCCGCTCTATCTCCAACTCCTCAGCAAGACTACTGGCTCTAGTACATTCTAGCTGATTGATAGCCAACAGCTTCTCATGCTCCGCCTTTAACTGGCTAAGCTATAAAAAGAAACTAAATTACTCTTATAATATAACAGCCAGTCAAATTTTTCAAACACCTGCAATAAATTCCAATGTATAATAATATAGTCAATTCCTTGTAACTAAAATATAATTGTAGACAAAACATTTTTGATAATATTCATAATATATATTAGTGACAGAACCAGCGTCATATCTTCATCTTTATGCACTGCAAGCATGTCTTTTAAAAACATTTTCTGACTATTCATAAAGGAGGTTAAGGTCAGGGTAATGCTCACTTTTGAGCTATATGTTTCCTTCTCATACTGAACATCCTCAAGTTGTTCTTGGGTACTGAGAAGCTGTTGCTCCAATTGCTCCAACTGTTTCATCAGTTTACTTGTATCACTAGATCCTATGTCATTATTCCTGGGTTCCAAATCATGACCACAATATAGTGATATTTGGGCTTTGAGATCAACTATTTGCAATTTGTACTGCTCCTTGTCTTTCACTGAAAAACAAAAGAACATCCAAATTATATCCAAAAAAATATCTTTCTCATTTCTCTCCATAAGGGCATTCAGAGAATTACAATAAACTCCTACATTCCACCAATTACATTTATATACAATCAAGGAATAAGGGGTCAGCCTAAAATTGACATACACCAGACACAAATCCAAAATCGGAGCTATAACTAGAAAGTTTAAGGTAGAAAAACCCCACTTTGCCTGACCCGGGAATAGATTTCAGAATTAGTCTGCAGTTAACACTTATGACCACCACTCAATCAAGGAGGCAGTCGAATTTTTATATAAACTGGACAATTTGGTCATATCAAACAAACATACAAACAAATTGTTTCTTTTAGTAGTTTCACTCATATTAATGTTGACTTTGAACAATTGACATACATATAATTTGAGCAATGAAGGTATACTCAGTTGGATTTCCCAATATGTTTAAACATATCAAGAAGCCAGGGTAAAATGCAAGAGAACCTTAAAAAAAATATTCTATCACTTGGAACAAAATTTTTGGGTAAAAATTATGCTATAATGTTTTTTGTTTTGCCATTGTCTGGGGACAATGTGTGTACAAAATTGTGTTGATTGGTTCACTAGGTAAAACACAAAAATGTAACAAACAAATTCACAATCTCATTTATGATATTGAGCAACATTTCATTTGTAATTGAACTGAAAATTCTTTATGTTATTGTATTTATTGAGTTCACCAGCCCTTTGGTTTTCACTAACAAATGCTGTAATTCAATTCTTAAACATTCATTTAAATAAAATCATAATACTACTTTTCATAAATGACTATTTTTATTTCTTGCAAACAGAACAATAGATATCCTATCATATCTCAATGTTTTTATTAATTTTTTTTCTACAAATACAACATTGTGCTATCAATTAAATTGCAGTTGAGTAATTTGTTCCAAACAAGTAGGTAAGTCAATAATTGTGAAACTCACAAAGTTTTTCCACTTTTTGATTGGTTTTAGTCAGCTCCTCCTGAAGGTATGTTCTGTCAAAAATTTCTGCATCAAGTGCTGCCTGCAAACGACGAACTTCACTGTGGTACGAACGTATAATTGGTGGAGTTTCTGCTACCTGTACTTGCAAATTTGACTGTGAGGCTGTTGCTATGTCTTGATTACAGGCCTCTGTAATTAAGTGAAATATATAATTTAATAAACATTAGTTAAGTGTGACACAGTTTGTGTTTTTATTAATAATATATTTTATGTACAAAGAACACAGGATTTAAAAAAATGTAGGCAAAAATATGCTTTGCCAATTTATTGGTCTCCTGATCAGCAGTCTCGTTTGCAATCACTCAACCATCAAGGCAATCTATTCATTATATATTTGTGTAATAGACCAAACTTCCCTCAGTTTAGAATGTTACACAAGAATAACATATGAGGATGTACTCGACACATACTGGCATTCTCTTCCAGGCGCCCCAGGTGCACCCATTACCTTGTAAAAGTTAAAAGTGGTAACACTGACAAAATTCCAACTTATGCTTAGACTGCTCTAAACACCAACCTGAAGATACTTGCCAAAGAACCAACCCAAATATTCACCAACCATCGAACATAAACAGTAAGTGGTTCTGTGCTGGATTTAATAAAGGAGTAACAAAACTTATTGGACTTATAAAACTTTGACATTAATATTTACCATATTAAGTATAAAAAGTAAAGAAATGTAAAACACTGAAATGCATAATTTTAAAATTTGCAATTTTTCATTAAAATGTATAAATTTGGTAATATAACAGTATTTCCTACTGTACCATTTTCATTTACTGTTACTACATAAGTCTGCAGTCCATATTAATTAAAGTGTAAAATGCAATATTACACTGCATACATACCATTAATAGCTGCTTGCACATTGGCATATGTTGTCTTTGGACACTCCATCAGGTGTTTACTAAACTTCAATATAATTTCCTGGTCTCCAGGACTCAACTCGTTACACATAGCATTCTTTAGGTCGACATTCTTAGAGCTTAGACAAACAAAGAAAAGCAGCAAGGAGGCAGCTAAAAATACATCTTCCTCGTTTTCTGGTTCCACAGTTCCATTTTCAAATTTAAAATCTGGGTACTTCTCTGTTATGAACTCTTGGATCGTGTATACATCGATAAGGGAGGAATTCAACTTCGAACTATTCAAGTTTTCACGCAAGTGTGATATTATATCAAGAAGAGATTCCAAGTTCACTACCAATTCCTTCTTATTAGTTTCTTTAAAATAGCAATTAATCTACAATAAACAATTAACAATCATGGCTGATCAGTTATTCGTATAAGAGCAACATAAGGTTCTATAACAAATAAAATGTTATTATAGTAAAAAAAACACTAAAATATTAACATAACAAAAATAAACGTCAAAAGAAGCTATCTGTATCAATATACATAAATATTTACGTATGAACGAAAAAATTAATAAATGATAAAAGTAATCTTACCCAATTCGTTAAAATTAACTTCCATTTCTGTAACATTTTGGTATATTTTTAATGCCTACTTTTTCATGCGGTAAAATAAAACTACATTTAAAAACAAACCTATAGAACCTGTAAAACAAACGATTTAAAATAATTCTCGCAGATTTTTTTTGTTATTGTATCGCCGTTGCAGTTTGAAATGTTTTTTTACGTTAGCGTTTAAACTTCAAAACTTCTTTCAAATATTGATCACGTGGTTAAACTGGTTCTTCTCTGTAGTTGCCAGTACCTAGAAAATATGCTAATCGCATACATTCGACTTTTAGTATCAAAATTACATAAACTTCTCGATTATTACATTCCCAGTTACATTATAGACATTGAATACAAATAAATGCGTACTTGACGCACATAAAATAAGATACGTAAAGCATGCAATATATAAGTGTGCACTTGACTTGCAGATATATGATTGGTACTATCACCATCATGTAGCCGACACGATAATAAGGTACATATGATTTTTTTTCAACTTTTTGTATCGCCAACAACTGGCTCCTAAAATTATTTCATACGCTAGTATCAAAATATATAAATTGCACATGTATATTTAAAACATATAAAGTCGTCAATAGGAACAAGTTTTGAAATAAAACCTTCATAGAAGCGCAGTGCGGCAGTGTAATACAATTTAATACATAGTAGCACAACGCTCAGCTGAGCTACTTACCATATACATACATACATACATATCCTCACGCCAGGTCCCATAAGGGGTAGGCAGAGAGCACGGAGTGCCAAATATCTCTTTGTTATATTTATATGATATATCACTTTCTCAGTAGATTTTAACAAAAGTTGGACTGTATGTGCACAGGGCATAACAACATGATTGTCACAAATTTACAAATAATAATAAACATTAAAAATAATTAACTCAATATCGTTAACCTTCACTTTATTTTTGTTTACAGGCGTGATTATACTTTTTTTATTATTTTATTATACATATTATTTATTTATGCAAATCTAAAATTTGTTTCCTGCAACACTCATGTAAGAGGAAAAATGTTGCTATAAAATTCATAAATTTTATTGTTAGAAACGTGCACGATAAGTTTAAATTTGGAAATAAGATTCCTTTCTATAATATACAAAATATTATACTTATGACTGGATTAGATTATATTATACTTATGACATTCGGAGGATCGTCGGTAGGCATTGGATGAGGAAGGCGGAGGACCGAGCAGCGTTGCACGCTCTGGGGAGGCCTATGTTCAGCAGTGGACAGCTATAGGCCGATAATGATGATGACTGGATTAGATGCAACATAAAAACTTTAATATGTGTACATGCATATATGCACGAAATATGTGTTAAATATTTCTGAAAATTGACAAAATAGTATTAAATAAAAAAAATGTCAAGATATAATTACATTAGGTAACAACAATTATATTTTTATAAAAAAAAGACCAATTTTAATTTTTTCCTATTTCAAAATCAGCATACAATTAGTATGCTTTCTCTCATTTAATTATCGTGTAAGAACAGAAGATACACACGTGCCAAGAGTGATAATTAAGAGCTATAATAATTTTATAATTAATTTTATGTGAATAAGCGCAATATAATTCATTATAAGTGGAATAGTGAGGACAAGTGAAGCGAGATCATTTAAACAATTTATTTTTACAGTAATTGTACTGTTATAATATACTAGTGAGAACAGGCTTAGTATGCAAATGCATATAACTGGATCACCAGTTACAATCTACAAAAAATTGGAAAACTGCAGGGTATGGCTAAAAAGATGGTAAGAAATCAAAGTTTGCAAACTTTTTTTAAATTTAATTTAATAACAATTGTAACTCCTTATTAAAATAGGAGAAGACCCTTTAATACATCAATTTAATTACTCTTCAAGGAGTGTAATAATTTATATGCATTTCACTGCTTTTTCATGAAATTCTGCAAGCAATTGTTTCATGTCTTCATATCCAGATATTTCTTGAGCCTGTTGCAGAGGCAACCATTTTAAATCCTGATGTTCATCTGAAAGGGTAACTTTTCCTTCAGGATTCTTCAGCTTTGCCAACCAATATACCACCGCTTTCGGCTTATCTTTTACCTGATAGTGTAGTGTTTTTGAAATATCTTTATATATCTGAAATGTCGTTATATAAATAAATTACAGGAGCATAAAACTATTGCAACTACGGAATATTAGTGATATATTTGAGTGACAATACCTCTAACTCATTTTCACTAAGACCTGCCTCTTCTTTCGTCTCTCTTAATGCTGTGACCCAGTCTGACTCACCAGGATCAACATGCCCTTAAACAAAATATTATCTATCAGATCTGAAGGGATGTTTCCAATTGTGATAATATTCCTTCAGATCATCTTCATCTTCTTATAGTGCCTCTCCAATTAGCAAAGGTCAATTCAGTAAAGTTCTTGCAGTTTTGTGCAAGTCAAAATAGTTCTGCAGTTTAATTATATAATTAATCATATTATTATTCCAGTTTAATCATACTGTACAAATCATAACACATAACGATGGGAAGCCTGCATTATACTCCACTATCAACAAGTTAAATAATCATAAGGCTTTAATCCCTCAGCTATTACTCTGTTACCTTTTGGTGGTGTCCAATGGTGTTCGCCATATGAGGTTTGTAGTAGTAAAAATTGCACAATTTGATTAGGACATCTGAAAATGACAAGGCCGGCAGCACGGGTCGGAGACATGGTAGAAACAATCAAAAACTTATATTTTCATTGATTTAATTATACTTTTCTCATAATGAAAGAAGTTTTTAATGACTATTTTGCATAAGGATTGCAATTGCAATTGCAATGGGATGAACCAGTCATGTCCCAGAATTATACCATTTATGGTTTTATATTACTTTAATAAAATATACTTGAATTAGAATTTATTTTAGAACACCTTGAAGTGTCAACTCGACAGCACTAAACATTCAAAATATACGTCAAAAATGGCTTCTCCTATCAATATGTCAGAATGACATTAAAAATGAATGATGTGCGTACAATTCATCCTTTTATTCTGAGTGGTTCAGAATTCAGCCTCGCACTTCGGGGGTCCTGGATTCAAACCCATGGCGTGCACCTTTTAATAAAGCTAATAATAATCAGAAGGCTAATAATAATCAGAAGTCTATAGAGATCTCCTGCGATAAATAATGATAGGACCTCGTAAAACCAATCAATGTGCACATTAATTAAAAGTTGAAAAATAAACAAAGTATCAAAACCGTTCTAGCCGTTCTATATAGGGTTGCAATATGTACGATAGTAGCGCCCCTATTAAATTCACGACTTTTTTGCCAAGCTACACCACATCGTCCTGTGTGGCCAAAAAAAGTGTGACGACCGCTGCGTTAACCCAATTACTATAAAAAGAGACCAGTGACTGGAGAATAGAATGATAAAAAATTAAAATAAAATAGATACGTGGTGTTTTTACAATTAATACACCATAGCACTGAATCTATACTCTTGCCATAAGCAATGCATAAATTCATTGCAACATAAAATTACTTATTGTTCTTGGATAGAAAGTTAAAATATACATTAAGATTAATCTACTTCTTAACTGTATTAACAGATATGATATACTTATTATCAAATTTATTCCAAATAATATAACTTTAGTATACAATTGTGTTTCCTCAAAAAGAAATAATACACAGGAATTCGAAAATATTTCTATTTTTCTAAAACTCTCGTGTAGTATTTAGTACCAATCGGATTAATAGGTAGATGGAAATCTTACGAATCTCGAAATGATTTTGGCTGTTTTATCAACTGTTTGACCTAAACGCCTTTGTTACCAGATATAAAGTTACAAAAAAAATAAATATCAGCTGTCAAAATTCTCTAGTTGCATCAGTAATTCAGTATTCAATTGACGAAATATTAATAGCGGAAATGTTATTTTTGTCTTTTCTTGCTAACAATGAAATGAAGTATATATTTGTTAGACAGGTTTAAATACAATTGTATTAATTAATTTATTTATTAACATATTTTAGAATGAACAAAACTAATACTGAGTTGGAATCCAAAGTATCCGATGAATGCACATCAAAATGTAAACAAAAAGGTCGCGCAAAAAAGCGAAAACGGTAAGTCATTTATTATTTTTATTTTCCATATTAGTATCTCATTTAATTTATTGTTTATTTAAAAAAATCGTAGCTGTACTGTTGATAAGGCTTTATATTGTTAGAGATCAATATTTCTATTCATTTTAATTATTTCTTCTAGACCAGCTAGTGAGAGCAGCACCGATGGAGAAGTTGTACTTCCGGAAAATACATTGGAGGTGGAGAAGAATCTGCACGCCTCGGCCATTAAAAATAATTTGGATGATGTCAGTGTGAAGAAGATCTTGAAGGTAACAATGAGATGAATACCTTGCTAGATTGTATAGTAAAGTGAGATTGATTACGACGACTGAATACGACGAATTGCACACAGATGTATGTGTTAATCACAGTACTATACAAATCTGTACATGAATCTTTATGTGTATGGTGTTTATGGTGTGATACTTCATAGTTATGATATACAATGCTTGTTTAAACAGCTGTCTCTGACTATAATCTCACCTGCTCATGAGGTACAGCCACACATGTTCCAGATTTGCTGGGCAAAGAGCTTATAATAACTTATTTATTTATTTAATCCTTGATTGTTGGTAACAAAGGGCAGACAATGCCAAGTGGTATTTTATACCAGTTGACCCATGTGGTGTTTTCAAGAGTGGTCAATCCACAGAATTACCGTTTGACTAACTTTAAATTTACTTACATTGTACTCTTATGTTAGTGGAGAGATAAAATCAGTTTCTGATCATAATACAAGGGATATGTCTAACAGAAATGTTGGTGATTTAATAACACACTCAAATCTTAAGATCAAGCCTGGAGTCATCTCCATCATCATTGGATAGTTTTGAATACATTATTATTATAACTACTTTCGCTATGATTAGTATTTGCAATTTGTTTTTATTTATTTTATGTAATATATCATGAGTAACACGTCACATTCTTACGTTTCACTAGTTACATTTACATCCCATAGAATAGGTGGTGAGCCTATTGCCATAACCTGGGCACGAATCCAGACTCTCAAATCACTACTAGAAATTAGAAATAACAAAAATCCAGTGGTACCTGACTTAGTATTTGAACCCAGGACCTCTTGATCAGCAGTCTCTCTTGCAACCAATCGACCAACAAAGCACTCAATAAAATATGCTACACACATAAAATACATTCCTAATATACATAATAAATATAAAATACATACAATTTCATGAAGTCATTCAACATTCAGTACTTTTTCAGAAAGTGGTGACCAATGATCATGTTCTGGTCCTGGTGAAGTTACGTGAAGAAGAGGAGGATTCAAGCACCGAAGAAAGCCTCCGGCCCAAACTTACCCGAGCTAAAGCCAAGTAACTACAACTTAATTTTTCATAGGAATTTTGCATCATAATATCTGTATTTTCTCATTATTAACTAGTCAATAGAAATATGGGGAAGAGCGATTTAGTTAATATTTTGTAGTATATTTGTAGTAGTGGAAATCATATTGAGTGTGGTCTGGGATGTGTTTTACACAGACATCGTTTTTGAAACACAATCCAATTTAAGTTAGTATAATTCTTATTATTCACCCTAGTTAAGCATAGCATGTGGATAACTGATTGACATAGGTGGACTGTTACTAATCCAGGGAATTGATGAAAGTGTCTTCGAAGTCAGCTCCATGGAATTTAGAATTGACGCCGATCAAACATATTCCTGTGAAAACGAGGCCCGAGGTGAAAGCGCTGATCGCCCAAGAGCTGCCTGATGATGAAGACGACGAGGAATATGAGCCCACACATGAGGATGTGCCGGTATTCAATGTTGTTATTATTGTTTGAAAACTGAGTGTTACTGTTCTTGTCAGAGACCTCTAAATATCTCAATTTTGTCTTTTAATTTAGAATGGAATGAAAACAAGAATTGTTTGTTTTGCCACCTAAAAGTGAATTAACAGAACAGTAATATTTTTTTCTGATTTAATTTTAAAATAATGATTTTGCGAGAGTACACTCATGTCACTAATGTAATGTCCATGTTTAAATTACATATTATGCATGGTGACTGCCTCGTTGGTCGAGTGGTTGCAAGCGCGACTGTAGATCAGAAGGTCTTGGGTTCCAATCCCGGGTCGGGTACTGTTGGATATTTCTAATTTAGAATTTCTAGTAGAGACGCGGAGTT
>DWME01010067.1:0-10461 GCA_018244795.1 Parelbella ahira ahira | reverse complement strand
ACTATGGCCTTGACCCTCTCAATATGAGAGGAGACCCATATTCCAAGAGTGGAATGACAAATGGGTCGATTATTATTTTATTATTTTTATTATGTACATATGTAATATGATTCATGA
Organism: Parelbella ahira ahira; assembly: GCA_018244795.1. Classification (NCBI taxonomy): domain Eukaryota; kingdom Metazoa; phylum Arthropoda; class Insecta; order Lepidoptera; family Hesperiidae; genus Parelbella; species Parelbella ahira. Next base: position 10,344 of record DWME01010067.1, on the reverse strand, counting down.
AATTTTCAATTAACTATACATAAAAACTGACCGCCTCGTTGGGCGAGTGGTTGCGGACACGATTACATAAAAGATGAAACATTGGACTATTAAATCCCCTGCCTACCCCTTCTGGGCAATATAGGCGTAATGTTAAGACGCTGCAGGACCAAATAAGCTCTAGCATCGCTTCATGATTGGACGGCCGCTTCGGACGATTTCACTGACGCGCTGTTCCCCCAGCTGCGAGTAATTACGCGTAATGAGATTAAGTTCGTATCGCTACAAAGTCAACCTTGTACCCAGCTGCCCAGTCACGCCCCATAATTAACTCTTTCTCCCATCGTTCGATGCTCCTTTTTTATATCCAGCCTTTTATAAATAAGCCGATATCCCGTGGGAGTACTTGGAATGATCTGTGGCTTAAGTTATCAACTGCGAACGCTTTATTGTCATGTTAAAATTACACGGACGTTAGAAAGACGGAAACAATGATATTTTCAAAGATTCGTAGCATTTACTCGTGTACAGCTTTCAATTATATTTATAGTTGTTGTTTTCAATAATAAATAAAACCCGTTGTCCCTGCCTACCCCGTAAGGGACCTGGCGTGAGATATGTATGTACGTATGTAGGTACCTATGTATAAATAAAAATAACATTAGGTCTATCAGAATACGCATATTTGTGCATAGTGCACTTTGTCTATCTCGTAAGTAAAATATCTTGTCGAAATCATAATATGACAATGAAATGATAATAACCACCTATTCCATGGGACGTAAACGTAACTGGTGAAATATGGGAGAGCACCAAACTCCTCTGCCTACCTCTTCGGGGATAACAGGCGTGATGTTACGTTAGATGTTATGTTATAATCGATTAGTTGAGAAAGTTCGAGTATTTTTATATAATTAAGTTTTGAAGAACCATGAGTCGAGTCGAGTGCTTTCTGTACGATAATAACCTTTTATATTACGTTACTTACTATTAGATACACTACTAGAAATTCTAAATTAGAAAAATCTAATAGCACAGCTTCCGGGATTTGAACCCAGGACCTTCCGATCGGCAGTCGCACTTGCAACCACTCGACCAACGAGGCAGTGAAATTGGTTACATGCATATAAATGAGAATGATGAACGTAGAACAAACATGTCACGTCTGTAAGAATAGTTATTTGGCACTCGTTGTTCTCTGCCTACCGCTTAAGAGTCCGGGCACGACGCTATAATTTCCTCCAACTTGTACCACAGATAATAAAGATGTTATCGTTCATAGCCGAAGTCCTTTATCGGCTAATTCCATCGACGTTTTACCATCCGATAGAGATCTCAAAGTTTCGTTTACAACCATTAAAATTTTTTTTAAATAACATTGCGGCATTTAATTGGTTTTATAATGTTTTGTTAGATACTGTGAGCGCGATGGACGTGTCTTATCAGATTCGATCGTTTCTATTTCTCTTTTAATTTGTGTACTAAGTTTACCGAATCATTAATGACCTGCTACAGAGAGAACATCTTTTTAATGACGGGGGGAAACTTGAAGTGTTAACATGCCGCAAAAGTTGTACCTAATTTTTCCCAAATTACAACTGTCATGTTACTATTAGTAGTGCTGCAGATATCCTTACCCAGAATTGGGATTTAAAAGCAAAACCTTGGAGAAAACTACACATTAAGTTTTAGTTATGTCTTGGTTATAAGATACTTGGTGCTGGGTTCATTCAGCCTACCTCGTAAGACACCTGGCGTGTGGTAGATGTGTATATAAATTGATTATTTACTAAGTTTTATTTTAATTGTATTTATTTATACTTATTAATGTATTTGTTCCAGATCGCTGCTGCTTGCAGCCATCGTGTTAAGTAATTGCGTCACATGGACCGTCTCCAGGCATCACTACGTGCATAATGTAAGTATAATTGATGGTTTCGGGTTCGATTACCGTGTCGGGTACGTTTATGATGATGATGATAATCGGATACTGTCGGATTTATCTAACTTAGAATAGTCGGCATTTGTGGGCGGTATATGGAAATAGGCTGAATCCCTACTTCATTGTGAGGCGCAGAATCGAACAGGAGAATCGTAGGAGTCAATCTACAGTCCTCTGCCTACCCTTTCGGGGAAATACAGGCGTGAAAATAATAAATTAAAAAATACATTAATTTAAAAAAAAAACAGTGTCAACGTCGAGGGCAAAAAAACAAAAAAAATCTAACAAATTTGAAGAACAGACCGCAGTTGAACATCTGTAGCAGGCTACGATCTTAACCGTCCTCACGGTACAACGAGGCACGTGTCCAACAGCGGAACCATAAAAGAAATCGATCAAACGTATGTCTGATTCATTTAATATCCGTTTATATCAGACGATTTTTAAACTCCTATTTGTTACAAATCCGATATCAATTTTGATATTATTTATGAGTGCGATCAACTCTACTGTAAGCGAATACCAATAGAACAAGGCAACAATTGTATTGGTCCACGAACTCTGCTTCTATTTTAATTTATTGCAATTTAATATGGCTCTTTATAATAAAGTGATAAATGCCTGATAAATAATTTATTGGCGGAGCGGCGACTGTGATTTTGATTGGCGGGAGCGAACATAGCGGGAGATAGCGTGGCGTTCAAAGCCACGGAAGCGCTTTAATAAAAAGCGCTTTGTACAGCGTAAATAATTATTAATTAGCAGCATCACGCCTATATCTCCACGAAGAGGTACGCAGAGGAGTGTAGTGCACTCAATCGTTTCACTAATTAAGTTTACCTTCTTTTATAAAGTAGGTTGTAAACCTATTAGCGTTACAGTGGGCGCAAATTCGGACTCCGAGTCACTACTAGGGATTTCAAGCTAGAAAAATCCAATACTACCAGCATAAGCAATGTTAGTCTAACGCTTTAGAATTTAGCTTCTCCCTTCAGGGGTCCTGGATTCAATTATCTACATGGCGCGCGCGTCTTTACAAAAATGTGCGTTCAAAATCAAATATCACCTACAAATATGGTGTACGGTGAAGGAAATCATCGCGAGGATACCTGTACACCTCAGAGTTAACGAAAAAAAATCTGCCAACCCGCACTTGGCCAGCATTGCAGTCTTAACCCTCTATTTTAACCCTCTTATTTTAAGAGAAGATCCGTGTTCCAGCATTGGAATGACAAAATGGTCGAGATAAAAAATAATACTAACTTTTTAACAGTAGATTTCGCTTTAAAATAAAACAAATAGCTCTATATTATCTATTAGCAAATGGCAACTGTCAGTTTGTTTCGCGCGAGGCGTTCGATCGTGGATAGCGGGTCGGTCAAAGTCGAGGATGATTCGGTCGGCCACCGCCGGCCGTTAGGGTGTCCACGCGTTAACATAATTTTTCAAGTCCAGTTTTTTAAGTAAATAAAGTACCATTTCATTATATAAACTGTCGATGCAGTGTCAATAAGCTTTATGCACATATAAAAAATTGCTAATACAAATACATTTAGGTCATAAGTCATTAAGAGAAATTATAGACGCATACGGTGTCAGACTTTGATTTCCTTCCAAAATAATCCTCGTAGAACGTATGTCAAGTGGCATATTTGCAAGAATTTTAAATGTTGTAATTCTTAGAGAATCTGACTACTGAGCTTAGGATTTTAGGCTTAATTCTCGTTCTCGACTTATCATTTTGTGGTTTATTTAATCATTTGTTCTGCGTGTAGGTATATTTAAAAATATCTATGTATGTGTACAAAGTTTGTCTATGTAGTCTTATTAATTCTAAGGTGACCACAGCAGTCTTTGCCTATTTTGTGATAGGATGGCTGTGTGTAGTTGTTCCAAGATATTATTATGTAGCAATAAGAAAAAAACTTATAATAACAGGCATGGCGAACGGGCAGACGGCTCATCTGATGGTAAGTGGTCACCGTCGCCTTTAAACATTTGCAACATCAAAGGAGTTCCTAATACGTTGCCTGCCTCGAAAGAACATGTTATTATGATATTATAAAATATTTATAATATTTTACTTCAACACAGAAATGTTATTAATATTAATAATCGTCTTTTATAACTAAGAACTCGTGCGCTGTACCTACCCCGTAAGAACCCTGGCGTAGTAATACAATAACAGAATTGTTTTTTATTCGTCACCTCTGACTGTTACTGATGTCCAAAGAGATGGACAGCCATAAATCTAATCAGAAAACTTAGAATTGATGGGTACATTGACACCGCACTGTTCCGCATGTCTAGTTCAAAATACTATTTTTATTCCCAACTAGTCCATGTGTTGATCAATTTATGACTCGGAGTCACCATCAGCGCTCAAATTGGTGATGACGGACTGAGAAATATAGATATGGTGACAATAATAAAACTGTAGTTATTTATTTGCACACCAACATAACATAAATAATAATTAACCTATTGCTACTATAGTTATAGACATTAATGATTCCATAAAAAAATAAATGGAAAGACATTCAATTAATTAATTAAATATATACAGTACAAATATTTATATTATTTAATCAATTGATTTTTATGTTGACGTTTAACAATTTTTTTAAATTAGAAATTATTACAGGTGTCATAAATCACAATTTTCGATCGTGTGATGTGTCATTAGTCCCTTAAATTCACGGTATACGACATCAGCTAATGCTCTATGAAGGCTAGCATGTTCTATTAATCAATTTATTTATTATTCTAATCAATTTCGTTCACTCGACTAAAGAGGGGCTGTTGCAACACTCAAATTGCGTCACACAAGGTGTCTATTGTCAAAACACTCTTTCTTCTCGATAGCGAACGGTGTGCGTAGTGATCTGCATTTTTAATAATAAGCCCCCTGTACAATGTACGTTATCTGTTGTATTTAAATCTCTCAAGTATTATTTGTTTTTTTTTTAATTGTATAACATCGATTCTACTTGATTTTCTTTAAAATGCCTTAGTTATGTGAAGAGAAAAGCTATGTAACTCTTTTTAAAAATATTTTAGGCGCACAAAAGTATGTGGCATAATTAAAATTTTCATTTTCATTAAAAAACAAGTGTAGTGATTGTATTACAATGTATAAATGTAGGTCAGATATTAGTAACAAAAACGAGCTCCTATGAATTTTATTAAATTAATAAAGCCTGGGACAGTAGAATACTGGATGAAATTAAAATACCGAATGATTAACACGCGTGTGACTAACGTGTAACTGACCAACATAAAATTGAAGAATAAAATATCACACACACATAAACACACTATCAGCCCGGCATCGTCCACTACTGGATACAGGCCTCTCCAATGGCACGCCACTAAGTTCAACTTCTGCTCTACGCATCCAACCAGTTTCAGCCACTTTACATATTTAATAAAATATCATAAACCATAAACCCATATACGTACGAGTAAGTGTACAGGAGGCTTACGAAAGCACACACAATGGAAAATACTTGAAAGGCTACGCTCGATATATTTTAAGGTTTACATTCAAAGTGGGGATGTGTGCAGGGAACTCATCAGCTCAGATCCCTCTTGACGAGTAGAGATCAACAGACTTCATCACGCTTCTATAGTCACATGCTTCAGGCGTGATGACATAGTGTACGTTAAATTTTATTGGCGTAATTTTTAATTTTATTCGACAATATTATTAATGAAACGAAATTTGATTTAAAATACTTCATCGTCTCGAAACACTATGTATTACAGATATTTATTAATTTATTAACGTATTTTCACGCCTGTAGTCCCGGAAGGGTAGACAGAGGAGTGTAGTACACTCCCACGTTTCAACAGTCACGTTTACATTCCATGTAATAAGTGTTGAGCCTATTGCCGTACACCGGGCACAGGTGCAGACTTCGAGTAACTACTCGTGCTAGAAATTCTAAATTGGAAAAATCCAATAGCACCCGACCCGGGATTTGAGCCCAGGACCTCCTGATCGGCAGTCGCGCTCGCAACCACTGGACGAACGAAGCAGTCCATTTATTTAGTTAGAAGTTTATTTTACATCATAGGCAGGCATAGCTCAGGGCGAAGTCACGGTCTTATGACTTTCTCCTCCAGTCTGACCTGCTGCTGTAATATTATTTTTCATTGTTGTTATTGCTAAATCTTTATACTAATAATATTAATAATAGTATTGCTGAAAGTTGTCTAAAACCAATTCCTATTCGCAGGTAAATGGGCATCGAAGTCGACACAGGCGTCAAGGTGCTGGTCTGTTTCTCCCAGCGTCGTACGTGCTTCCTGGAGGAGAAGGATCTGGAGCGTGGGGAGAGTGGGGTGAGGTGTCACCCTGCTCTAGGACCTGTGGAGGTGGTGTAGCTAGTCAGAAGAGAATATGTTTAGAGATTGGGTAAGTTGATTAATTTTATATTTGGCTGAAGATTGAGCTCAATGGCGTGCCATTGGAGAGGCCCATGTCCAGCAGAGGACGGGAGTAGGCTGATGATGATGATTCATATTATGTACGTGTACTATTTTAATTAGACGAAATCAGTCTGCTAATTGATTCCAAAATGTTTTAATATTGACTGTGAACACTGAAATGCATCTCTTGCTGTTTCTATATGCAATAGCAATTGCATTGCGTTTATATGATTTGTAGGATGTAGTGGACAGAAATGCCAAGTCATCAAGACTTTTAAATCATAATTGCTGGTAGGCAGAAAGGTCAAATCATAAAGTATTTTAATGATTCTTAACACGTATGCCCAGCCTGGGCATTATGGGCAAAAATCGCTCAACGGAGACCTATTCCCAGCAGTGAACTAAAACAGGCTCATGATGTGATGTAACGCTTTTGACTCTTTATATATAATTATGTACAACATTTTGTCAATTGATTCTATTAGATCAAACGGACAACCCCTGTGCACGGGCGGGGACACGAAATACTTCTCGTGTCAAACTCAGGACTGTCCCGAGGGAGCAGGCGACTTCCGCTCGGAGCAATGTGCAGAGTACAACGATAAGGTCTTCAGGGATAATAATAAATATTCGTAAGTACCCTTCACTGTCAGGTTTACTGATCAGCTTTAGTATTCAATAGTTGATAGATTTACTGATCAGCTTTAGTATTCAATAGTTGATAGTTTTTTATATCATAAGAGTGTTGATTACGGGAGAATTATGTCAGATCTGCAAGGGTAAAGATATTCTCTAGTACACTCCGTCTGCCCAAAAAGAGTCCTGACCCGATGATACAATAGTAACAATTATGTATATTTCGTGGGAAATAATTTCTATGGAATAATTCCTGTTATTTAAGTCATTTAATTTACTATTCAACTCCTGTTAAGCGTAATTCTGAGAACAGAACGACCGGGACAGGATGTGGAAAATCTGGGACTTTTTACCACGATCAATTTGTAATTAAAATTGTAAGATGGCCATAAAGGTCTCCGAGGTTTTTGCAGAAAAAAATATTTCCACCTATCTGTACAGAAACATGCTGATGGAATATTCTTCTGGTTGCTTTGTGTTATGTTCAAATATGGAAAATAAATGAGTTGAATGTACAAAAGCTAAGTACAAAAAACCCTCTTACTCTGTTTGTCAGCTGGGTTCCATATACGAAGGCGCACAACCCCTGCGAGCTGAACTGCATGCCACGCGGTGAGAGATTCTATTACCGTCAAAGTGCGATGGTGGTCGACGGTACGCGTTGCACCGATGAGTCCTTCGATGTCTGCGTCCAAGGAACTTGTCAGGTAAACAAAACTATTCAATACATTTTGTCTGAAACTTCACCAACCAGATTCTGGACGCTTACTTTGAGACAGAAACTGCCTTGTTATGTTTTGAATAAAAACCCATAAAAAGTATGAGAGATTCTAAATTTATCGTCAAATCATGTGGAATATTCGGCGGTTCTGACGTAGAAGTCAATAATTCTTGGAAATTTCTATACATTGCTTGCGAATGGAATGCATTAACATTCAACATCAATACTTGGAAGTGGTGTTATAGAGGGATTATTTTGACTTTTTCTTTATTTTTGTTAATTTTTTTAGCCCGTCGGTTGCGACATGATGCTTGGCTCGAACGCACGAGAAGATAAATGTCGAGAGTGCAGAGGGAACGGCACCAATTGCTCGACCCTAAAAGGCCTTATTGGAAACGATCCAGAACTAAGAAGAGGTAAGAATCTTCATTATTGTGACCTCTATTATATGCGTAGTTATCATTATCATCAGCGTATATAAGTCCATTGCTGTACATGCCTCCCACAATGAGCGCCATCGTGACCTGTCCTCGACTTGTCACATCCAGCATCTGCCTGCAGCCTTTCACAGATCGGCATCCCACCGGGCTGGATATGCGTAGTAGATATGGAAATTTATCAAATGGTTTTCACACTTTCAGGTTATAACGACGTACTGTTAATACCACAAGGCGCGACGAACATCATTATTGAAGAAATAAAGGAGTCTAGCAATTATCTCGGTAAGCAGAAAGCTTCATTGGGACGACATGTTTAGTCACCTAACTATCTTCAGCATTGATTCTTTAATCGTCAATAGATTCGTTGACGTACTTTTTACACGCATTACGAGCAATGTGTCAAATTTAGTGGAGTACCAAAATTTTTAGATGTTGAAATCCGCGTGGAGTTTAAATTTTAACAAAAACTTTAACAGACTCTAACCTTGTCACCTCACCTTACTTTACCTATACCAGAACCTAACCTGCCAGGATCCGTTATAAGCCGTTTATTCCTACGGTTTAAAATGGACAGCCTCGAGCCTTAGAGTATCTACCTATTGTTCTGTCAATAGGAAACTGGACAATGAAAGCAAAGTCGCTCAGAGCAAAAGTGATGGTTTCATGGGTGAATTCTGGACAGTAGGTTCTGACTTGAGAACCAGTGCATGTTATCCTTCTGCCTTTTATCATGCATCTTATGTTGTACATAATATGTCATTTACAGCGTTACGGGCGAAAGAATACAACAGATATTACTTGAATGGCGATTACCACATCGACTTTCCCCGATCTCTGGAGATCGCCGGGACGCTCTGATAACCGGTGAAACGTTGGAGTGTACTACACTCTTCTGCCTACCCCTTCGGGGATTACAGACGTGTTGTTACGTTTGTATTATATTGAATGTTACGTGGAAATAAATATCAAGTTCCCGCACTAGTTACTGATAGTCGCATATTGGTATGAATGTGTCCATGTCTCCAGAGGGTAGCTTAAGCGATTCCCTGTTTACGATGGGCCCCCGGCTCAACAAGGCGGCAGAATTGGATTTCGCCCTATAAAAGTACATCAGCCATGTCATACAAAATTTTAACATGCATAATATGGTCCTTTTATTTCAATATGTTCAGAACCTATCTTCCTTCACTAATCTTTTTATGACTGTAATTGATAAATATAAAAATAGAGAAGGAAAATCACTAATTACGTTGATACTGATTTACTGTGATGTTTATTAATTATTATTTGAATAATCTATTTCTTCCTCCTTATATATACAGTGTCACAGTTGAATAGATGTGAAGAATATAGATTTTTTTTGTAATACATATAATTCATTTCTAAAAAAAATTCTACAGAGAATTGTAAAGCCAAACGTCGATACGGTGAGCTCAGAGCAAATGGAAAACGATGGTTTGGCGGTTGGGTATTTTGTCATTTTTGAATAGAGCATTGGAAAGGACGACTCGCGAAATGCCGCTGCAAACATTCGACTGAAGTAGCCATCTCTCTCGCTCATTGATGAAAAAATATCGGTGCCGACAGGGAAATATAGCTGAAAACGATTTTTTCTTCTCGTGCATCTGGATCCCATATGCTACTTATTATACTATAATTTATTCTAGTTGGTCGTGACTTGAAATTTTCTTTCATTCATTCAAATAACAATTAAATTCTTTCGCGTTCTATCTTACATCCACCAGTAAGTCTTTATAGATATCGTCAGAAATATACCGTGCTATATCTGCCAAAGACAATAAATATGTCATTGTTAATTTAATTATCTATTACCACTGATTCTGGCAACCCTAATTAATTCAGATCACGGCCCGGCCTTCGTTACGTCACTTGTACACAAGGGGCTCGCTGCTTGCATGTATCTTTCTATTAATTTCCTCCGAAACCCACTTTATAGACTCTGGGTAGTGATAGCTGATATGATAGCTTACTTAGTTGAACATGTGAAATTCATTTAACGACTAACTTGTTGATACAATTCTTAAGGACCGGGGCTACGGAGGCAGGGTTATGGGCTCGGGGACAAGTGTTTGTGTGATGAGCACATAACTATTAGTTCTCTAGTAGATAAGTATGTATGTACATAGAAATTTATAAGTAACTTCACGCCTGTAATTATTTAACGGGTAGGC
>DWME01010066.1:0-10462 GCA_018244795.1 Parelbella ahira ahira | reverse complement strand
CATTTTCCACCAAGTTGCTCCACTACTGATTGTGTACTAATTGTAAATTGCACCTATTTAGAGCTTATTTTAGTTTATTGGTGTCCATAGAATCGTAGAGCTTTTAAGTTTTTGTATTGATTTTATGAATTGTGTGATTGATTTTTATGTGAGTAGGTAAATCTATAGCAAAATCGCTTTTGTTTTCAAAAGGAAATCAACGTGTATTAATCTTTAGACGTATTGACTTATACCATTCCACTTATTAAAAATTAGGCCGCCCATATGAGTACAATTTAGGCTTGTCCACGGCTTGCCGTATCCCGGATCAAGCATTAAACTGATATTATTACGAATAAAGACATTCAGACTTAACTGTACAAAATTCATTGACAGATTTATGGATTCAAAATATTTTGTTTGCACGAAACGTTTTTATTCAAATGGATATCAGTTATACGGAGTGAAAGAGTATACTCGGCCGAAAAAGGTCATTTCAATTTGAATTTTCGCTTGTTTCATGCCAAATTTTTGCGCACGTCGCCGCCATCATTGTAAAATCGGATGCGACGTCATTCATTTTCGGCGTTCGCAGTTAAGGCCCCTACATACCAGCAATATTACTTGATTTGAGTTCACGGTTTTTATTGATTTTCTCTGCTATTACAGTTGGTGTTTGACTCCTTTATAGGAATATCAATTTTATTTCCTTGCATTGTTAGTATTACGGAACATATCCTAACATCATAAGACAATAAAATGCTCTCTAAAAAGTCAACTGAACCATTACAATGTATCATAAATTTATTAATCTTATGAGTAATGCCTTAATGTTAAACGTAACGTACTGATATTAAATGTAATGTTACAATCATTATGCCTTTTTTACGATTGGTAAGATCGATAGTACCCAATAACAAAAGTTCTATAATAATGTCTCAATGTTGAATTGAATGTTTATTTTAAAAGAAGCTATTCTGTTTAGGCCCTTATTCGTGTCAGTCCCGACTCCGTCCCCGCTACCGCTTCGCCACATGTTGGGGTAAATCACACAAATAGAGGGCCAGCCGGCTAACAGATGCACCCCTAGTTCAAATTGATCCAACCTAAAATCAGTTTTATGCATATATAAATAGAGAAGAAATTTGTATGCATCGATAGGTATAATAGTATTTGAAAAAAGCGATCGTTAATGACTGCCGACGGTCTTTCTCTGGCATTTTGTCGACAGTTCCTGTGCGATTAATAGCTCGAGTGTGTAGTGGAGAATTTTTCGTCATATATAAGGTGTAATCGCGAGGTTTGCACAAGAAGTAGCCGCAGGGGTGCCAGCTGCAGGTGGGTTTTTTGTCCTTCTTTCACTTTTTTTTCGGGGCGGCTCCATGACGTAAAGGATGCTTGCCTTAACAGGTTTCTTTGTGCGTCACGTGCAACGCCCGTCGATTTAATAAATTCGTTTTGAAAGTTCAAAGACTTCATCTCATTCAAGCGAGAGGAATAAGTTTTATTAGATATGTAGCTTTTTATGCTCTGGTGGTTTTTATCGCCAGGACCCGTAGACATGTGACTATTCCCTGTAAATATGTGAACAAATTTTGTCTATCAGCTGTTCAGTAACCATTACTGATTGTAAGCGATATGATATCATGAATTGTTAGTTATATTCTGAAATATTATTATATATATGTTAACTTTAACTGTCGACTATAAGTATAGGTATCCATTTTCATAGGGCCGATTCATTTACAGACAGTTTCAGGTTTCGAGTGCGTATTTCTATTGTATCTGGTAAAATAAAAGTTCATTTCAACGCTAGAGTAACTTTTCATTCGGTACGAATGGTTTACAGAATTCTTAACATTTTAAACTTTGAATTGAAATACCTTTTATGTTTTATAAAATCGAATCGAGGTTAGAACGGAACACTCAGTCTAAGCCAATCACTTTACTCCACCTTCAACTGACTGCGAATTATTTCCAATTTTCTTATATAGTTTGTAGCGTTGGAAGTCAAATAGATTCCTTGAACGCCTGTTGAGTTATTTCGTGTTAGGACAGCTCGAAAAGTTTACGTAACCTTTGAGCATTTATCGTGTTTCATAATGAAAGTAATATGAAGTTGTTATTATATTATCATTATATCATCACGCCTGGTCCCTTATGCTATAGGCAGAGAGCAAAGACAAAACTCAACGTACTATGTTTTAAAAAAGTCCACTATGAAATAACTGCTAAGTTCTAACATATATTGAGAATATGTTATTCGTAATATGTTATAAATATCTATACCTTATCATAAAACCATTGAACGTTATATTAAGATGAGTAAGTCACTGCAATATACATATATATGTCAATATACAATTTATGATGTCAAAAGCTGTACTCATGTTAGTACGTCAGTGGCTTGCGTGCATATTGGCAAGGAAAAGTAAGTTCAAGTCGGTGATCCAGTTAATGTGATTTACAAGTACGTTGCCTAAGACATTTTCCACACGCTACGACATCAATTTACCTGAGAAATAAGTGGAGTAAGCCGTTCAAGTCATAGTTAGTATTATTCAATGAAGTACGAACTGGTCTTGAAGTTGGTAAAGTTTATTTCTTCATCGTGATAAGGTACTAGGTTTTATATAGCATTGGCTGTTCAGCAGTGATCGAGACACGAACTTAATTAATTAAATTGGAATTGTTAAGTTGGAACGTTTTAGGGGTGATTATGTCAGAGTTTTTTTTGTATTTATCTGTACTCTCTGCTAATATTTGACCATAGACTATTATGTGTCGATATTGACACCATGAATGTAAACAAGAAATGATTTATTTAATTATTATATTTGAATGCATTAGTTATATACATATAAAAAATAGATAAATTTTAATTAGGTAGGTATATGCAGCAGTTACCAAACTCCCCACCAACATGAACGTGATAAAACCCTAAAGACGTTGTGAGTCTATTTTATACGTGTACATAAAATATATTATGATTACAGGACATTTGGTCGTATAATTTTTGATTATTCAAGTGCGTGAATTTACGGTCACCACAAGTCTAAGATATGTATATCTAGTGATGTTAAACATTAAAATGTATTTGTCAATGTTACTTTAATAAATAAATTATTTTTAGCTACATTTAATTCATTACAATTGAAAAGATCTTAAAACTTCCAAAAGTTGATAACCGAAAAAATATAATTACATTTATTAAAGCCACATAAAGATCGCGGTTAAAATATATTAAGCTGCAGGAAAATTTCACAATAGAACTAAACTCCGAGAAGTTCTATGTAAATTCTAAATCTCCTTTTTTAATCTTGCAGAATGATACCAGATCTCTCAGCGCCGGTTCCGAAGGGCGAAGTTCTAGAGAAGCCAGTCAAGCTCCCGGCACATGAGCTCCACAAAGCCCTAACAAGACTGTTTGAGAGTTACAGCAATGAGTTCAAAGAGACTCTTACTTCAGAACAAATTAGAAAAATTCTCATTGAATACGCTTATAGAGGTCGAAATATAAAGTACTCCAAAAATAATTGAATAAAGCGATCGTTTGTAGCGCAACTTTAGTATAGTATACATATTTATTATTTAATAGATGTCTGTTTAACATCTAAAATGTCTACTGCCATTATAAAGCGAATACTAGACTCATAAATAAGTAAATAACTATAGACATTGCACTTCAACACTCACATCTACTTCTAAATTGATTTTTGTTACGAAAAGTAATATCTTAAAAGTAAAGAAATATAAAACAATACTCTAACATCGGTATACATTTTTGACTTTTATATTTTTTATAGATATTAATATTTTATTTCTTTTATCTTAGGAAGAATTCTTTTACTTAGCAACAACTACAACTGCCTTTCGTATGCCAGTATTTACAAATTTTCATGTGTATTTTCTTACTGGCAGATGAGAATGTCGTACAAATAAGTAATAATTAAATGTATACATATGTAATCGGATGTATATTTAAAAAAATATGTTATTATTTTTTATTTATTTTAACATTAATTGTAATATATTTAAGTTTCATACTAAAAATATTCTTTGTGTTTTAATATATTATCTAGATATCTGTATTATAATAATGATTGACTTAAGATATATAATTTTATTATGTATTATAATAAGCAATATGTTTACCAAAGACGATATACCAATAAGTATATAAAGTAAGTTACAATAAATCGTATTTTCCAAGGCCGTAATAATCTTTTCATTCCAACGTTCCATTTCGTTCGCTTAAAATGATTGTCAAGGCTTAAGCGTCAATTTCATAAAGCTTTATACGAAACATGATGTATTGGTATTCCAAAAGGAATTCATTGCTAAAAATCGTTCTGAATTTATTTTTCCGATCTTAAAAGCTTATAGATATAATCAGCTACGTTAAATCTGAAGTAGGGATAGCCTCCTACCGCCTTCTACTCCGGGGGTCCTAAGATCAAATCCATCGCGCACATATCTTTAAAATCATATCTTTAAAATAAAATGTGTTTTTAAGATCTTGATGAAACCTGCACATCTTAGAGTTCTCCGTAGTTTTATCTAAGCTGTGTCAAATGTGCTAAATCTGTATTTGGACAGCGTGGAGGATCGTGGCCTTGAGAGGTGATCATTAAAATTTATGGTATAAAATTCTTGCTTGGTTTCAAATAATGTTGCCAAAAATGCTGAGTAAATGACTAGTCAAATGCAAATCGTAGACAGAATATTACAGCATTATACTCTAATGCTCTTGACAAAATATGACTGAAATCGTCATATATTTTAATATGATATAATTTATGCTGTCTAATATTTCGAAATACACTAATGATAGCCGTTTGAGTGTGATTATTTGCGTTGTATATCACAGGCACTGATTTACAATTGCCTTATAATAATTATAGAGCAATGTTGGTTATTAATGCTTTATGTAATGATAGAGTTAAGGAACGTGAGAATACTTTACGGCGACCAGCTGTTGAGAGGTAACTAGCTTATCAATACCTGCATCCATTATGCATCCTCCATTAGCCCCTGGAAGCTTACTCTATTGTAATACGTTTCATCGCTTTGATTCTGGTTTCTGGACATACGTTTAACATAATGGTAAATTGATAACACTCCGTATTACATTCCTCTGCCCACCCTTCGGGGAAATACAGGTGTGATATTATGTTATTAGCCGTTAGTACATTATTGCAATTACACGTTGAAATACATTGAGTTCTCAATATCTGTCTGCTGTGTGCTTGAAACTTAAAACAACATTGCTAGTAATTTTGCTTAACTAAGTGCTAGGCGCAGAGAAACAGTACAGTCTTGTTTCTCTGCGAGTGAATTGATTAAAGTAACTGTAGATTTATTTGAAATCATTGCTATTTAAATAAAAAAAATTTCTTCTGTATAAATAATGTGAGGAAACTGTGTTATTCGCATGAAAACTCATCTATAATCTAATAGTCAGAAATCTGTGTAGGTACTTTGAAATTTGTATTAATTCAATTGACATATAGATATATTTTAACTGTGTTTTATTTCCATTATACTGTGATATTTCAATGTTATGTGTGTGTATGTGAGTGTTGATTATGTTGAATCATTTGCACAAGGCAGCGCATTGCACATGTATTGTAATAATGCGAGACTTAAAATAAAAATAAAGAAAATGAAAACGCAACTAATTATTTTTTAATCACATTTATTTAAATAACATATTTTGAATCCGCATAAATATTACATTGAAAAGCGCACAGCTAAGTTAATTTAATTTAACACATAGTATAGACACGTAGTATATTAATGGAACATTTATAAGCATATTATATCTTAAAGGTGGGGAATTACATAGTTATATGAGGAATTTAAATTTGAAATGCTTTATTACACATACACCGATAGAACATTTGATAAACATACATTTAGTTAACTTTCTGACTAGATAGAGACTAGGTCGCGCAGAAGAGCCACCTGTTGCGTTCGGCGTTCACGAAAATGGCCCTTCGCACGAAACACTTAAGTACTATTATAACCAGAGCCCGTTTTGTGTAAGGAAGAAGTATAAAAGTTTTTTCCAGGAAAGATTCACCACAAACTGACACTGAGTTCAAAATTTTCTAACCAGAAGTGTTCGAAAGTGAGGAGGGTGGTCACAAGAATTATTTGGTGGGCTCTGGGCCGAGCAATACTCAGGCGACCGCCAGCTCGTCCATCCCGCGGAGCAGGCGGGAGCGCAGACGGGTGAACACCGGATGCTCGAATGGGAATCCACGACGGTTCAGGAAACGCAGCGTCTCCTGAGCGCACACTAAAAATCCAAGTCGCTCCGGGTCTAAATCGACGGGCACGCTGTCCAACAGTGGGTCGGAATTTTCATCCTCAGGATTGAAGGCGTCCTGATCTTGTTCATCATTAGCCGCTTGCTGCTCCTCTTCCTCGCACTGTTCATCTTCAGTGGGCGTTTCAGTACGATCAAACGTCTCCTGTCTTATTTCCGGTTCGGCAAAAGACGGCCTTGGCAATGTATCAGAAGTGGTGGATGCAGTATCAGCTTCAAACGTAGTGTTAACGTTACGACCGAAGAGACGTTTCAAAACTTGGCGCTTTTCGGCGTTAACCGGATCGTGAAGTAAGGCTGGCTCGGTGTTGGAGCGCTTGCGGCGACGTTGCCGCTTTATCTTGACGTTGGAATCGTTTTCACGTTCGCGTTTACGTTTGGTTGTCATTTTGAGTCGAGCGTTCCGGCGGGCTCGGGATGCGGACTGCGAATGGGCTGTGCTCAGGGAATTGAAGGGTCTCGATGCCATTACACGGCCGCTATCTGTCTCGCTCTGCGGGGCGAAGTGCGCGCGCGTGCGAGCGGTGCGAGGAGGCCAGCTGCAGGCGGAACAGCTGGGCGAGCAGATGCAGGGCGCGGGGCACGCACGCTTTGTTTGATAAAGTTTATTCGGGAAAATAAAACTGTTAGCCGCGATTGCGCGAGCCGGCGGGGAGGCGCGCGGGGGGAGAGGACTGGCCCGGTCGGCAGCTGCGGCGCATCTGCCGGGCTCAGGTGAATTCCTCGTTTCTCAAGGTGCCGCTACGGAGTAATTAGACGTCAGATCGCTTGGAGCGAAGTATATAAATCTAAACAGCTCCAAACCATGCAAAAATGCAGCTACAAAGCTTAATTGGAGCACTAAACAAGACTCAAATTTACACCGAACTAAAAGCGCGCAGTGCTATTTCATTGCTGTTAATTCTTGTACATAAACTAATACGTATTCGCGTAAATAGCAAAAAATCAATACACAGGTTTATGTAACACCGGGAAACGGGATCCGGGCCCGGCAACTAACATTATATATGGCAGATAGATAAGAGCGTCTCAGACGATCATTCCTTAACAATAAAACAACCCGTTTGCGAAAATCCGAAACGACATTGCCTCCGGCAGCTAAAAGATAAATTGATTACCTGAAACTTGCTGTTGATTCTGTATATCAATATAAGAGAGGATTTTCACTGAGCTTGATACGATTACCGTAGTACGAACGTGTTGCTATCTGACAAAAGGAATTTCACTTTGTGCGAAACTATTTGCTAATGAAGTTTGAAGCAAATTTTTCGTCGTTGATTATACTTAATTTTGTTTATTATATAAGGACATTTTGATGGCAATTTAATGTAAAAGTATTGTATTAACTATAAGGCAACTTAAATTAAATTTTTAAATTAAAATTAGTAAGTTGAAGTGACAATGGGCAGGCCACATCGCTCGAGTGACCGACAGGCGACAAACGATGGGGAAGAAAGGTCATCGAGTGGCGACCACGTCTCGGTAAAAGGAAGTTGGGTCGCCCTCCTACCAGATGGTCTGACGATCTGAAGAAAACAGCGAGAAGCTGCTGGATTCGGAAGGCCCAGGACGGGATGGTTTGGCGCCGGTTGGGGGAAGCCTATGTCCGTAGTGGGTATCGAGGAGCTGACGATGATGATGATGAAACTAAATTTGAAGTACTGAAACGTTATGATTTAGCAATTAGTCCCGACTAATAAATATATTTTTATATATTGTAAATGACCCATTCAAAGGGGTACCGGGTTTGTTTTTTGGTCAGACATGTGACGTTTTTGTGTTATCACATGGTTTTACTTCTGTTGTCATTACTTATTGATGTATGCCTGACTAATTTAAAATGAAGCGTATTAATTTTATACATCCCTCTTCATTCTGTGGATGTCTCTCTCTAGTTTTAAATAGACCGGCAACGTCACTGGATTTCTATATATTTGAGGAATAGTCCCGTAAATCCCCACTTGATCTAAGTATTTTAAACGCTTTAATTTAATGTATTTCTAATTAACATTTTTTATGTAATATTCCCAGCAGGCGACTATGACAATATCATTCCAAATAAGCTAAAATATAAGTATCTCTTTCACCTAAGCCTAATGTAATTAATATTTTACATTATTAAAAAACTTTTCACACATTTTAGTAATTTTCATATATTTACAATAAATATAATAAATATAATTAGTTGTAACGGTAAAGGAAACATTGTAACGGAACCGGCTAGTTGTAGTGTTTTCCATAATTTTATCTATGGCGTTTGAAGTCTGCCCATCCACGCTTGGCCAGCGTGGCAGGCTATGGCCTTAACCCTTCTCACGAAAAAATTGACCATAATGACATATTTCATATTAAAAAACACTTGAAAAAACTTATATATGAATAAGGCAGGAAATAATCGAGTAAAATATTCTCAGTGGAAAGTTTACCAAGCTCTTTGTTACGGCAAGGTGTATTAAAGTCTACGTGGGGTTATTATCTAAGCAAAGCGTTAACCGAGCTTGCAGCGCGTCAAAGGGATAATCTGTTGGAGCTCAGTATCAGGGAAATCCGAGCGAGCTTAAGATCCAGGAAAGTCGCCGAATATCAATAGACACATTTCCTTTGTTGACGCTGTTATAAACAAATATAGTTAAGTCAAATTTTACCGCGATTGAAAGTTTCAATTATTGGCAAACAGTTTCATATAAATTAATTCTTTATAAAATTAAGATATCCTATATTTTATGGCATTATGGTTGTAACATTATGCCAGTTCCCTTGCGGGGTGGGCAGCGTGCCCAGCATGCCACATATCCTTATTGTTTACCACGTTGTCGAAATAGTCAATACTTTGTGTAAGTCACAATGTATTGTATCACTACGAAAGTGTTTCAACTCATATAGTAATCAACATGTATTTGTTATGTCCGTAGTTTTTCTATACGACACCTGACTGTCGGTTATTCAACGTTATTTTGCAGCATGTCAAGTAAACACATCTTCTTCTTCTTGTAGTGCCTCTCCAACTAGTGAAGGTTGGCTATCAGCTTCTTACTATCGTCTTTGTTTTTATCTCTGCGGAATTGCTCAGCGGCGCTGGCTATTCCGGTCCACTCTCGGATGTTCCGTAACCGCTAGCATGTTACTATTCGATGTTTTCGTTACACTCTTTTCTACAATACTTTAGAAGGGGCTGTCAATAAACATCTCCCATTATACCTGGCTTTTCAAAAACTGTAATGGTTTGTGCGCCGCGATCGGTCGTGTTGGGTACCTTTTGTATGACTTGTTTATGTGTTACTACTCACTTTTGACATTGACGCCGTATTTATGTATCGTGAAAAGGAGCCTTTGTTCTGCGGATTGACGCGTGGCACGTCATGTCTCATCTATCAAGCCGTGTCTCTTTATATAAAGTGTTTTATTAAATATTACATCAGTATGTATAAGTATTAGATTATACTTTTATAAATTTGATAATAAAAAAAAAACAATAATTTATTGTGTGAATTAATCACAGTATCCCAGTAGCTATAGTTATTAGCTCATAGTGATCAGTATTCATGAGACTGGACACGTAATAAATTGTGTGGCATTGTGAACTACCTAGGAATATCTACCTTTACATAAGTCACTAATGATTTATATGATATTCATAATGAACAACACGGACTGGCAGCCGTACTGTGGGTCGTCCACCGGCCCGTTGGACCGATGATCATAAGAAGGCGACTGGTAGTGGCTGGATGAGATCTGCGGAGGATCGAGTGTGAAAGAAAGAAAAGAAAACACCTTGGGAAAGACCTATGTCCAGCAGTGGAAAGGAAAAGGCTGACGTGATGATGATACAAATGATGTAACCAACAGCTACCAACATTTGTATTATATACCAATGAACATATTTTATATGAAACAATATGATACGTCCCATTGTCTGTAGTCACTATTGTGGCGGAATAGCGATGTCAATGAATATCTAACTAAATATCAACCAATAAAATTAAAATAATATTAAGTACGAATAATAATAATAATAGTGTTTATTTCAGACCGACGCGACGTCCATATTTTCTTGTTAGTATACAGGTGCTTAAAACTATTATTACTGGGAACTGTTATTACTAGGACATATACATACATCGAAGGGGTTGGTAACACAAAGAACTTACC
>DWME01010065.1:0-10462 GCA_018244795.1 Parelbella ahira ahira | reverse complement strand
ATATTAGACTCATTTAATGCATTGGCTTGTGTCTTTGTCATGTTGTTTTATTAAAATGAGTTTTCCAATACATATTCCGCCAGTTTGGTCTTGAATGCATTAAATGGGTTTACATTTTTAATGTGTGCATTTTTAATTTTATTGTAGAATCGTGCTCCTTCATACGTAAGGGTCTTTTTACCATATAATGTCCTATTTTTGGTAGGACTAGAAAGCTAGCTCGTCGGTTGCTACGTTTAGAGTATTCTTTAATAATTAAAATAATTGTGCTCAGTCGTATTACTGTTAAAAATGGTAAAATAAATTTTGATTATGTTTTAATATCATAGACCTTTGTAACGTCGGTACAATAAATTATAAATACTCAATTCGTATTTCTTTGCGTTATGCTCGAATGATTTCCTTATAATATTCTGTGCTAGTAGATACCCGCGACTTCGTCTGCTTTGCTTATTATATAAGTGTATTTACGCAGAGGACAAGACATCGAAACGATTGAAAGCAAAAATATACTTTGCTTAAAAAAATTCTTTGTAAGTAATGTTATTCGTTTCATTGTTTGTAGCGGAAGTATAAAGATTAAAGTTAGTTGTTACTCGAGAGCACACGACCTATTATAGTTGTCCGCTACTAAACCCGTAGTGCTTATAAAAATCATTGTTTCTATAATGATAAATAACTTTATTTTTTATGAAGATGTCGCAATATTTTTAAGTCAAGGGCAAGTGTCTAAGAAATGAAAAAGACAACTTAATTGAAATCTTTCCAGTACTTTATCTGTGAAGTGCAACCAACAGACCAGCACGGCAGACGTCAGATCTCTATAATTATATTTATATAGATTTAGACGTATTTTATTTTAGGTTTTTGGCAAGCTGTACCTAAATTCCCGTATGGTAAAAATGAAAGTGATATAATTTTTCTATCCGTATAAAAAATAAAAAATCCGTATAAAAAAAAAGGAAAATGGATGAAACATTGTCAACAAAAAATGTAAAAATACAGCAATTTTTGTGCTTTTCAATAATAACAATAACCGAGATGGTATTAGCAGTATCCGTTGTTTGAATTTACGGCTGGCTTATAATTATTACAAACTACAGCTTCATGCGATATCGGCGTGCGATTAGCGCACCGAATTAATCCCGAGCAGTGGGTCATGTCGCGGGCGGCGCGTGACAGAGTGGCCACTAATCTCGTATTACACGGCAATGGCGCGCGTCGCTCAAGGTGAAGGCCGGCTGATTGGCGTCGCGACGTGACGCGCTCGCGGCGGCGAGCGGCGCGACACGCGTGCGCGCACCACGTGAGCGCCGGTCGCCGCTTAGACGCTGTTAGTGCGGGTGATTCACGTAAACTACGCGGATTTTTTGTGTTTGTTTTTTCCACCTACACAAACTATGTATGTTTGGCACTCGGTGCTTGCTGCCTAGCCTGCGAGTGACCTGACGTCATGATAAACTTACATAACTGACTTGGTGTTAATTTTTTTAACATGACTATGTGTATTAATAACAATAGTAGGGAGCGTATACAATAGTTTATTTTTATGTAAGTTCATAAATTAACTTGAGCTAATTAACTGATTAAAGTGCCGTTATCGTAAGGCGTGGTTTCTTTAATTGACGTCGTTATATGTAATTTGATAAAAGTATTATCATGTTATAATCACAAATCAGTAATCCACCCTTCTATTGTGTTCGTGTATTAAGTAATACGAGATATGGACGGGGCATGGCTCGAGCATGATTGAGTATGACCTAATGTAGATAAACTTCCGATTGATTGCATAATCATTAACGTCACGCCTGGTCGCCTGAGAGCCTGAGAAAGTGTCAGATATTTCTATTCTTCTAGGCCTAACACACTTTTTTTACGTTCATCATTCTCTTATTACACGCACGCCGGTTAAGAGACTTCTGACTCTCAAGAGCCATAATCTGACGTAGGTATACATATGTTTTCTCAAGATATGTGAGTCCTGGTCACCGTCAGCACCTGCGTTTATGAATGGAGAAATTGAAAATTTATCTAGCTAAAACTATAAATTTTGTCTTTTGTTTTTCATTCCTCACAACATACATACGTGACACGAATCGGTGCATGATTATTATTCAGATTTTTATTAACTAAGTGTGCAACGTTTCTTTTTAAAACTGTCAACGATAATTATAATGACGGAAAAAATTGATTATTTTAGTACTTTATACAGAATAAATACTAATCATATATTGAATTTACTACGATATAAATTCTATGTTTATGTATAAAAAGTATTAGACATAAAATGATATTACAATTGATGTTACAATAAAAAAGGAACATGAAATCATCAGCTCCGACCTGGCTGATAAGCTTGATTTGAACATTTTTTTGCTCGTTTTCGTGAACATCACACCGCAGTGCAAAGATATTTTATACAATGAACGAAAACTAATCAAAGTAATGAGTTCCTTAAGGGCTAGCCTGAGAGCATCGAATGACGTGCTAATTAATGGTGATAGATAAAAAAAAATATTAATTAAAACATTATTACGCTTTTTACACATTAAATTTCCCTTGGTAGTACTAGATGGCATAGTTGCCCTGTGTATAGTAATAGGCTCACTACCTGTTCCGTTACTGATCTCTGCCTACACCTTCGGGATATTCAGGTGCGATCTCGGGTATGTTTTAGTTCTCTAGAAAAGCATGGAATTGATCGACCCGTACTTAGCTAGCGTAACAAACGAAGGCCTTAGTCCTTCTCATTTTAAGATGTTATAATATCTCATTTTAGATGCAAGCTTTTAACATTACAAGTCTAAATTCTACTAATATCTACTAAACACGTCTAATATCTACTAAACACGACGGTTTAATATAGATGGAGTTAGATTTACATGTTTGGTTAAGGAGACAGCCCTAGCGATCGCTGGCTAGGAGGCGCGGGCGGAGGCGACTAATGTCGCCTATACTTGTACACTGCGCTCGAATAGAACTACACTTCACTTGTCACACGTTTAAGGGCACATACACACGTGAAACAGGCAGGCAATAAATATTTTTCTACGAGCACAGTTAAAATGTGTTATAACGTTTAAAGAAACCGATGCGACTAATTAAAGGCTAATATCAGGTTATTTAAAGAATATTTTTACGTTGATGTTTTTCATTAACTTATAGCATATTTTAAGTCAATGCCTGTATTTAATTTTATTATTATGCAATATTTTTACATATACTGTTGGAAATAAATTTTCATAAATTGGCAGGTAAATTAAATTTTACCACTACTGTATATTTTGGGTGATGCTAGTATACCCAGCGCTCTACAAAAAGTGGCTAAACAAAACGAAAAGAAAATAGAAATCTGCTGGTAATCTACAATAAATAATTTAATATATCATCATTTTACTCTATATTGCGACGTGCAATGTAAACTACAAATGAGTCTCGACATAACATGATTCTAATCGATATGATAGACGTCGACGTCCTGTTCGATAGACAATAAAGTCGCACGTCAATTGGTAAAATTAATTTAAAACAGCGTCGCGAGAAGGCGCGGGGGGGCGCGCGTGCCGGAAGCCCAGACGGTCGCCCACGCCTTGGCACGCGACGCGCCGCACGCGTGCCCTACGCTTGCCAACACCGCCCGGCTACTGCCACTGCCAACACGACACCGAGCTGCGTTCCGTTTCAGATATTTTGGGAATTTCGCTAAATTCCCATTAGTTTTTTTTATTTGTAAACTGTTAATTAGTCTATATCATCGCTGAAATCATCGTATACACATATACAAGTTATATGTGTTGCATCATAATATCTTTCTGACACTCACAAGCAGGATCGTTACAATATTTGTAATTCAGTTAGTTTAGATAGAATCTATAACTAAATATTTGGCATGAATAATAATATAGGAATAATAAGCGATATGTATATGTACCGGCTTAACTCATATACGTTGCAACTCACGTTGCAGCGAGGTCGCAGCGGAGGCTCTCTACCGCGGCCTTGCTGCTATCTTCGGGGGCTCGCAAATAAAGACCTCGAATAAGTTTGGAACTAGGCGGGCTATCCCGAAAAACATATGTGAGTAAATGCGAAACATACATAATCATATGTATAAACACTCACGAGACATTTAATATGTAGTAGAATAATAAGCGGTACGTAAGTTTTTAGGTAGGTATATAATAATATTTATTTATTTATTTATTTATTTATCCTTTATTGTTGGTAACAAAAGGCGGACTTAATGCCAAGTGGCAATATGAATATATATTGTAAATATTTTATAATTACTCACACAAAACCCGTAAAATCCAATGTCTCCTCGTGTTAGTAACGTTATTTGTCTCAGTGAGGAGACATTAATTTATTATTAGCGATTCCGACAGCTCTAATACCAGCTGAAAACCTAGAATTTAAATATAATGTCATCCAATTTGAAGTTTTAGCTACGTGCAAATAGACAAACATTAAAAATGAAACAGAGCGTTGGAATTAACAGCTAGTATTAAATATTAGCACCTTAGGTCTGTAAGGATAGATTTATTTGGTACTAAGCGCTCTCTACGTACCCCGTATAGGGCTTGGCGTGATGATATACTGATACATAGTATAAAATAGTAAGAATGCATTCTTGTTTTAACATTAATTATTTTAACTTTAATGAATAAATATATTTGAATACATAAACTGGACTTAAAACTTAAAATTCGGCAAGCTTATCTTGAATGAATATATTTTGTAATATCTTGAAGAGATAACAAACATAACAGTTATCATTTAAATTAAAATATGGTATAACTTTAACGTCACGTAACGAATATCCGATAATGTCGAGCATAATGCGATGTGTGTCGCAGTTAGCAAAAAGGCGCGCTGCCGCGTCGCACCCGAGACACGCGCCGGCCGCGGCGGCGCCCCGCGCTAAATCCGTTCCTCGCATTGTCACTCGACCAGCGCCAACTGTTACGTAAATCGTAAATCTGATCTTCTCAACATTCTCTATTGGCATTTATACTTGCAAAAAACAATACCAGACCATTTAAAAGAAATTTATGTTATGCATTTCTTAATTCTGTTTTCAAATATTAAATTCGTGATAAGAGAGTAAATTTGATATATAAATATATAAACCTTATGTTTGTTTTGTTGTTATTGAATGAAATTTACTGATAACTGCTTGAATGCGTTTTGATAGACATCACACGCTTCAGAGAACATTATAACGCAACCTAAAATGTGCAGGTTCCTTTTCGTTCCTCCCTCTAGGTTTTCTTTCTTTCGCGATTACAGCAAGTAATCTCAATCTTATAACGCATATTTTTTTGGAAAGTGGTCCGCGTCAGATCCTAAATCTTAAACGCTCAGCGCGAAAGACTGAATGCTAAACCACTAGATAAATTACTGCTTAGTGATTTAAGTTATTTTTAGTATATTTTGAATACGCGTTGCAAACTAATTGATCCTATTTCTGAAAAAAATATCATTGGTAGATATTATCGAACAAATGTCATGAATGGGCACAAAACATACCGAAAGCAGAATTGTGTAAGAACAAAAACTTATACTTCAATGGGATCACATACCTACACCTCTCGCGTATAACTCATTGACGACAATTGGAATAGGAAAGAATATATTTCTAAAACGCTACCTGTTCCCAATAATGCATCATAAGCTATTAACGGGAATCTGTTACACACATATTTATATGTAGTATTGTTGGATGGTGTTGCTGAACTGGGATATTGAATCGGCCGCCTACGGCGGGCGCGGCGGCGGCGGCGCGGGCGAGCGTGGGCGCGATCGCACGAACGCCTAATCGCTCGGCGATGATGTTTATCGCCAGATGATGGATCGCTGTGCACCTACTCGGCCCGCACTAATAGCTGCCTCCGCTCACACGCGCCTCCGCGCCGAGCGACACGACTATTGTATAGA
This sequence comes from Parelbella ahira ahira, assembly GCA_018244795.1. NCBI lineage: Eukaryota > Metazoa > Arthropoda > Insecta > Lepidoptera > Hesperiidae > Parelbella > Parelbella ahira. Next base: position 4,525 of record DWME01010065.1, on the reverse strand, counting down.
TAAAGTTGGTACACTGCCACTGTAGGCACTCTCGCTTTAAACTCATCGACCCAACGACCCTCTAAATTGTAATATAGTCGGTAGCGGAAATTGCTCACGAATTAATATACCTACGGATGTTATTACTCTTGTAGAATTGTTAAAACGTATAAATTGTTCATTATACATTTTCTTTTATGTTTATATTTGACCACAAAGGAATAGGTTTATAAATACAAATGTGATATAGGCTGTAATGTATATTTTTAAGAAAAAGTAAGACTCGTGTCATAATATATGAATACATATACTGTAAATATAAAATAAAATATAAGTGTCCATGCTAATCTATGTAGGTACTTGGACAGCTAGACAAGTAAGAGTCCAACACTGCAATGATTCTTCGCTTATATAAAAATTACGGTTGAAAACTGTCTGGGTATCTTGTTTTATCCTAATATGACTAAGTATTACCTGTAGTAAATGTTGTCTTATTCACGGAAACCTCAATACGTTCAACAATGCTTACAGGTTCGCGGTTGTTCGAACTTAACGGATTTTCAAGAGGTAATGGCGGGGATACACATGGAATGTTATTGTAGCAATGAATGTTTGTTTTTTAATGTTAAAAGTATGAATTGCCGAAGTTGAATACCGCAAGCCGAGGAGAGGCCGCAATGGCGCTTATTAGGGTAGGCTTAAATCTAAATGGATTGAGATAGGCAGATAATGATAAGTAGGAATATAGTTACCAATAAGTGAAGAAGTACACCCGTTTCATGATCGTAATGCCCGCTTTTCGGCTTACACAATTCCCAGTACAAGCATTATTGCTGTCTCCTTGGTTAAATCGGGGATAACTTACAAATTACCTACAAGTTTACCAAAGTCGATCTATCTCATTACAGCTATTACAAAAAAAATTGACATAATTAAAGAATTTACAGAATTGCTATGAACTGAGAAATATTCGAAAATAGAACATCAAAGAGAGATTAACTGAGACCTAAGAGGTATAAAATCGCACGTTTTTGGTCACTAGCATTTTGAAAATGTGCTCCGAAGAAAATTTCGTTCATAAGCTTTCATTTTGTTCAAATTTATTTTTGCTTTGAAACGTAGGTGTATTACACTTCCCTGTATACCCCTTCGGTATTCAGTAGGAAGAATAATAGAACAAATCTTTAGTAAAAATTTAAAAAATACTGCTGTCTTCCAAACAAACATAATTTCTTAGGTGGATACATCAAGATTGAGTATTAGCATCCGTGCATTCAACGCCTATCTAATCCGCACCGAAGTGTGGTCTAATAAAGCGGACGGCGGCGTGGGCGCGCGCTCGTTCCCACGACAATTAGCCCACGGGTGCCGCCGCCCACGCCCACGCGCCTGACTCAGCGGCGTCTGGCCCGCGCGCCAGGGCTGTCTGCTTCACCAACACAAACTACATTTATCGAAGCGTGTGTTAAATGAATAATCTTGCAACACAGCGCAGTTACACGTCCATACTAAAATACCGTTCAGTAGGTACTCTTGCAGCCCGCAGTCAATCCCGTAAGGAATCTGTCATGACACTCATGACTATATTGTAATAATAAAAATGCTGGTAGAATACATGTTGATAGTACTTTTGACAGTATACATACATTTTAAATAAGCAAGCAAGCAAGCAAGCAATAAGTACTTACAGCAACACTATAATGTTAATGAAATTGGTTATTTCATTAACATTGAAATTGGTAATTGGCATTATTTTATTATTATTTTTGAATTTTTCCAATTCTAAACGTTATTGAAAAGAACACGACAAGTACATGGACAGCATAAAAATTCTTTTACCGATGTAAAAACCATTGGCCGACGTACAAGCAAGTCGCTAATTGTCCTAAGTGCTACTACACGCAAGTTAAATCACTTTATGGGTTTTCAAAACGACTAGACCGCGGAGCGGCTGGATCAAAGCGAAAATAAAAAATATCGAAAAATACTTCCAGCCATCGACTTTTTTACACACCGTCACAAAACACACAATTGTACTCATCACAGAAATATTTATCGCCATGGAAATATACGTGGAATACGCATTGATCCTAAGACAGAATGGTAGTGACGTTAACTAATCGCTAGACCGACAGCCAGTCGGTCACATTTTATACTTGTCCGTCATTATAGTTAAAATTCTTTGTCATCGGCTCCGTTATACAAAATCATAATATAGAACCTTTAAATAGCTCTTTTATCTTCTGCTTTACCATATCCGTTTCCTCCCACCCACTACTAATTAGAATAATTGAGTAAAATAGAGAACACAAAAGAGAGTAAGATAGCAAATGATTTGGATAGAGTGTTAATGGTTTTTTAATCGTACAAAAATCTCTGCATACCTTTATTACCATTTGGCGCAAACTAACCGTGCACAAGTTAGGGTTTACGGATAAGGTTTACGGTTTCGGTTTCTGTAAAACCGTAATAATGTAAAACCGCCCTAACATAACAACGGAAATGATCTACCTGAAAATTCATATTTCTAATATTGTTCACCAAATCAAAATAATACTTCATTCTGTGTATTTCTCAAAACAAATACGTAAATATAAATATTTAGGAGAAATATGTAGATATTGTTATTTAGCGACCTCTGTATATACTGTATACTGTTTAGACTTCTAGTAATTTACAGTATCTTCAATGAACATTGTATTTCTTCTAGTATAGAGAAAATTTGCGTGATTTACGTAGCTATGCTGTATATTATAAGGTAATACAATATTGTAGACGAGTGTGAAAACTTACACATTAATATATTTCCTGATAAAACCGCGCCCCCTCCCACGCTCCTTGTTTATTACCTGTTGCCATTTAGAGTACATAGGCCACATAGGCCTTCATCACTCTCGGCAAAAGTTCAACAGATTCCTAGTTTTACTTCTGAATATCAAGTTAGTTGAATATTTAAGTAATGCAAAAACACTAGTGGAAAAATCCGTAAATAATAATCCGTCCAACAAGATTTTATTTCTTATATCATTAAACAAAAAAAACCATTGCTCTAAAGAATTTATCATATGAGTAAGACGTAAATCAAGGCACATTATACATACACGTGTATACATAATTATATGTCATGCTCTACGATCTTAGACTGTCTACCAGAAAATGTGTCTGTCTAGCTAGTCACTCATCGAGTGGTGCCAAAAAAATTTTAAGTATTTCTGTAGGGTCGTCAGTCAGATAGTGGTTTGGTAAAAAAATAGATCAAGAATTCGTAGTTCGGTGTGGCATATTTTGTCAAGGATAATATAACAAGCTATGTATTTATTTAGGGCAGTACAGATTCCTAAAAGGTCGTTTAACCCATATTACAATGTGGATTATTTTAGTGTCACCGTTGATATCAAATTATTTCAAAAACAGCATGAATAGCTTAAAAATATATGTTTATATTATGTCTACGAACAAGTATTCACATAAGTAAAAAGGCAAATGAAGCCAATTTGTTTATGTGAAAAGTCTCCAAGGTTCATCATAATTTCGTTGAAACTATCTACTTCATAACAAACTGAAAAACAGCTCTATAATTTCAAAACATACGCGTTGATGTCTTTCATTAGACGCACATTTAATTTTAATAATGTTGCGATTTATAATAATTAAACTTGATATGTTTATAGCATCGTGCATACTTATTTTACACCGAATAAAAATATTCTATTATATTTAAATAAAAGCGGATATAATACAGTCAACATACCCGTCTATTATCTCCTACAGATTTTTTCTGTTCCACTTGCACCCCTGAGCCTGTAGGGCTCACGTTGTTCAGCACCACAGGGTTGGAAGCGCCCTGCTGGGGACTACCTGCGATGCCAGTTACCATGTTTTCGAATTTGAAGAAAGAATTGAAATGTTTTAAGAAATCACTAGGGCACTCGCGATCATATGTGGTGACGATGTAGAGTCACTGCATGTCGATAACGTGAAGCACGTGCGAGGCGTACGGCAGCCGACGCACGACTGACACGCGGCCGTGCTGTCGGCGAGCGCCAAGAGCTCCGCGGCGGGCACGCGTCGGCCGCGCGCCGCTCGCTCCGGCCCTCGCGTGGCTGCAAGGCGCCGATACACGGCGCACGCATTTCATCATGCCCAGGTAAGCAATTGATGCGCTATATAGTACTCACCTATACTGCTCTGACTACAGCTAAGTAAGCAATTCATATGCTATACAGAAAGTTACAGTTGTTATACAAAGCCTTGTTTTTCTTAAACATCGTACAAATATATAATATGTATAGTGTCCCATTAGGTGTTAGAAAATTGGTATTTCCTATTACAAACAGCTAAGATAAATATTTAATATACGATGTGCGTCCATCATATATTCATAGCATAATCAGAACTCCAAATCGCCTTTATATCGTAACTGTTGATCATCTTTTTTTACTTTGTTGTTTATAGAGATTCATTAGAATAGTTAAATGTATGTAAGATATGCTTAATATCCAGATGCAAATGCAATGCGCTAAGTACCTACCTACCCAATCGTGTC
>DWME01010064.1:0-10464 GCA_018244795.1 Parelbella ahira ahira | reverse complement strand
TAGGATTGAAAAAATTTTTAATATGAAATTGCATGCTTATTGATATATGTACATATTTCAGCGTAAGGCTAGCCAGCGTTCATTATTGATAACCTTGGTAAGTTTGAAAATACTGAAGCGATTTAACTCTTTATTATACATTTATAGGGATAATATAAATACACAAATTTAATATTTTAATTACAATTTTTAAATAAAAATAAATAATGATGTGCATAGTCTTTGTTCAGTCGTGAACTGTTTATCAAAATTATGTTAGACGTGCCCACGCAGTGGTTGGAACTGAAGTGTGATTTTTGTCAGTTTGTGACGTCCCTTGTTCCATAGACTAGTTTGCCAGCAGTGCTGGCATCTAGTAATCAAATGAGTAGATAATGGCGCCACTGTTTTCAATCATGATAAATTATCAATGCCGATATATTATGTATATTTTATGATTTTCTTATATGTACTACTATTGAAATGCGCTTTTGTCGTCAAAAGTACTTTAATACATATCACTAATACTAGTTTCATTACAACGGTAGTAAGTACTAAAAACCTACATTTTCTTTCATGAGTTTGTATCAAAAGCGAAGGTTAAAGAGTTAAATAAATATGAAAAGGTATTTTCAACTTGTGAGTACGAAAAAAACGTAGACATCGAGATTACTCCTATATAAAACATTACGCCTGAATTTTCCCGAAGTGATAGGTAGAGGAGCGCAGTACACTCGGCATTAACCAGTAATGTTGTACGACCTACCATGGAATAGGGGGTTACCTTATTGCCATACAATGGATGATACTGCATGTCATTATCCAGATACATATTATGTACAAGTATAGTGCACGTTTCGTAGTATGATACATGGGAAACATGAAATCCAACAGATTAAGTGGTATAAATGACGCCGTCAGCGCCGCTTTGTGTGACGGAGAACTCCTGGCAACAAAGCTTAGCAAAGGAAGGCGGCTCTTGCCAAATATTTGACGAAAGCAACCAAAAGCTGTTTTCCATTCTTTCTGGCTTTGCTGCTGTAGCCGAGCTATATATTAAAAGACCCATGTTGACATAGAAACTTTTGTTAAAATTTTTAAAATTTAAAGTAATCACTTTAATTATACACTATAAAGGTTAGTAAATTGTGAAACTGAATATTACCAGTTTACTTAAAAAAAAGCAATCATCTAATAAAGAAATCGTTTATTTATGTCTTATTGTTGGTAACACAATGTGGACTTTATCGTAACTGGCATTTTCAAGCAGTTAACCCAGGTGGTGATAAAATTGGGGTAGGTAGGTACTTAAATGGCTAAATTAAAAAAGTTCAAGTTACAATATAACACCTATAGTAATATCCATAATATGAGTTGAGAAAAAGCACAAAAATTTCAAGTTACTATATATAGATCGACATATTCATATATAAGTCTTAGTAATTGTAGAAGTTATAATTAAAATTTAGGAAATTATTGATTTTTATTACACTGAGTATCCGTAAAATCTATTTGTAAAGTAATTAACAGATTACGAAATATATTAGCTGATGTTCCTTAGCTTAACCACTTAGATGTTACTGTTGTATTGTATTATCATATGGTTCATATGTACTTTGTATTCATATATATATATAAAGAGTTATTATTATTATAACATCTCTACACAAAGCCATCTTATTCCAAATCAAGCAGTCAATGCTATGGTAAGTATTTACTTACAATCGGTGCTTTATTTTTACATCCAGACATATAACAAATACCTGTGGCCACTTTTCAAATTTTGTTCTCGAAATCGAACTCACGACCCCCAGCTCGGTAGTCAGGTTCGCTAGCAATAGTACCAACGGGTCGGTTAACTTTTGCCTCGTTATGCCGCAGAAATAGAAATAATCTAGGTAGGGGTAAAGTTCCATTCAACTGTTAATGGTGTTTTATGTTCACATGCAATCGCCTACGCCACTCGAACTCCTCAGAAATACAAGGAAAGAGTAAAGAGGATATGATTATCTATTAAATATAAGTCTTGACACCATAAACTTACGTCATAATAAAAATATTTCTCATATACTTCTTATATATGCATACTATTTGTCTAGAGTATTGACGTTAAAGGGAGTTCTCTAGATATATCACTTGAGCTTGAAATTCGGTTATTGCAACATAATGCTAAAGAAATAAAACCCATTGGCTTGGTTTTAAACTAACGCTTAATTAGTCGCTTAATTAGACATAGGTCTCCCTCAATAAGCGCCATCGCTATTAAATAAATCCGTCCACATTACATAAACGTGAGCGAGCATATCCATAGTTGTGGGTAAAATTCACTTTCCACTGTTATCAAGTCGCGCACGCAACGTGGCGATCACTACTGTACCGAAAGCGCACATCGACACCCCTTCACACTGCTTCCGACCATTTATTGCTTCATCCATTAACTTCTTTATATACTTTTTATTGCACTGATATACAATAAACTCATGCATATAGGTAGATGGGCTACGTGATGGTAAGTGGTCGCCGTCATCTAAAAGCATCTGAGAATCCGAGGAGTCGCCAACGTATGGCCGGCTTTGAAGTCCTTTTTGCGTCTTTATAGAATGATTACCAATTTTTTTTCTCTTTTTTCATTCCAATGTTGGAGCATGAGTCTCCTCTCAGGATGAAAGGGTTAAGACTGCCACGTTGGCAAGTACGGGTTGGCAGACTTCACATTCCTTAGAATATTTTTTTTTTGTAAACTTTAAGGTGTGCAGGTTTCTCATGACGTTTTTCTTTAGCATTATGATAAGTGACATTTATTCTTAAATTGTACATTTTTGGAAAAATGTCATAGATTTGAACCCGGCAACAATAATAAACTGAATTGTAAACCACTAGGCCATCTCAATCCCAACAATTGTTCAGCGAATATTATTAACCCTATAAGCGCCCAACATTAATTACGTGAGATTTACGATTGGACGAATATAAACAAGTCGTAAAGAAGCCACTGAATAAAATTGCGAATACACAAAAATGTCAACTCGCCCAACTTTACTACTTTTTCCACGACTTTAATAAACAAACGAAGAAATAGGTAAAGTTTGTTGTTATGATTTGTTTTGGTTGACCTCGAGTTTTTGTCGGTGTTGGAGCTGTTACGAAATAACAGAAACAATTTCATAATAGGACAGTAATTAATGTTTAGCGGTAGGATTTTATCGGGGGTTGTTGAAACTACTAAGCCTTATATAAGTACATAACATGTCACCATCGCGACTTTTTTTATTTCGAAGTGGTAGACAGAGAGGTGTACCACTCCCATATTTCACCTGTTACGTTATACGTTCCATGGAATAATGGCTCAATCTTTTGCCTTTCGTTGGGCGTAGATCCAAACCATAAGCTACTATTGGGACTTTTAAGAAAAACCCCAATTATACTGTTATTCGACCTGAGTTTATTTGTATCGGATAGGTTTGGTTAAAATTCTTTAGAGCCTTTAAAGACGATTAAGCGTCAGAACATGGGTTACCATTCACATAACATCGTCAATCCGTACTGGAACAGCTTGGTGATATATGTTCCAGGGTTTCTACAAATGTGGCGGAGGATCCGCAGTGCAACGAAAAAGTAACTGACCATTTAAAAGCATACGCAAGTATATTGTCGACGAGCTATTCACATGTTCGAAATCTAAAAATCGGAGCTATTCAAATTCACGGACAGGAAACACAAAAGAGGTCGCTAGGAATTCATTCGTTGAAAGGACTAAAAGCTAGTTAACTGATGGCCTATCGCAGTACATTTTCACATTAGGTATACCTTTTTTTCGTAGCGAACCATTTCGATTTGTTGCATTCAGACAGAATCATGAACAGCGATGATTGCCTGTTTGCGTGCGAGCCTTTGATAGTTTTGTTCGCGGAGCCCACACCGGCCAACGTACAGACAGAATAAACGATCGACGCAATAAATTATGTAGTGTCGAACTAAAGTTCACGTTATTTATCTATTTATTTATTTATTAGTATTCGTGACTGATTTATTTATTAGCCTTCGTGGATTTCTATCGCAATTTTGTTATTAGACAGTATCGTCCATACTTCCTTTGTTCCTGTACTTTTTATTGTAATTTGAAAACATATTCAAGAATTTAATAAATCATTTTTTGTAAATTCGTTTTAATTCTTAATCACGATAAATATTTGTATCTAAGCAAATGATATTTAAAAAAATCAGATCTTAATAAATAGTATAAATATAAATGTATGTATGAATATTTAAATTAAAAAGATTAGTGTTGTTGGAGAAAGGGGGAACTTAATGACAAATAGCATATCTTACCAACCGAGATGATGACATAAGTTTTGAGTGCACCTGATCCTTTTATCCATTAAAATAATATATTACTATTTATATTTACACACATACATGTATGTATGAATTGCATCTATTTATATGGGGAACATTAAGGCGTTGTTACATTAGATAGATATCCAACTCTGTTGCCAAATAGATTCCAACGCCTTAACATGCGCTAAGATTTACTGTGTAGAATTTGTCCAGATGTGTTCACTCTGCTCGCAACCTAAAATTAGTCACAATGTCATTTTTGTATGGATGTATTACGGATTACATGTTACATATCTCTATTACAGTTTACTCTGAACTTACTTTGCATAACATGTCTATAAATATAATACAGCGAGAACATATGTTGGGTTAGTTAAATTATTTCTCTTTTATTTTTTATCTATATTCTCATGTGATATGTAGTCTTCCACTTGCCAATAGAAGTTACGTCGTAATCGATACAGCCGTGTCCGAGACTAGCCTGAACAAAATATATATAGGTAGATAGATAAAAAGCGTGAGTTTAGGGAAAACCTTAGTTTCGAGACCATACTGCAACTTAAAATTATTGTATACAGATATACATAGTTATAGATAAATCTCATTTATTTTTATTATGATAATGGTTTTCTAATAAATCAGTATGGTACTAATTGATGTCAGGTGTTTCTGGGAAAAATAGCTATGGAGATCCATAAATGACAATATTGTGGAATCCATTAATTGTATATTATTAAGACAAAATTGTCTATTGGAACCTGTAATTTACGGAAAGTCGTTTATTTTACAACATTTATTTGTCAAAGAAATTACTAAAATTTCTTTTATCAGGATATTTTTAAGCTTCTGGAGATTATGACCTTTAAAATCTTAGTTCCCGATATATGTAGGTACTTATGTCCCCATTAGTGACACAAGGTTCATATAAACATACATGGTTCTCATTTTTCTCCATATACTTATACCTATATCTGAAGAAAGTAATGAAACCAGTTAACTAGGCAAGCGATGAAGTTATCGATTGGACCGCACCGAGATATATGTGGAATGAGCAGTGTCACAGTTGGCTGCTGTCCGACTGAGTTGCCAAATATGTCACAGTCAAAATAGATAGCTTAGTGCACTCCTGGCTAAATTCTCAGCCAAAATACTGTCACTCTTACATCCTGTGCTGCAAATGTGACTAAAATTCATTTTTCAGCGGATTTGGAATAATTAATCATTCATGTGTTGCTAGCCTTTGAGCTACGTACCAGCTAGTGAAGTGCGCTTTCTTCTAAATGTAAAATGAGACATGAAAATCGCATACTGCAGGTAATGTTTGTAAACTGCGGTGGTGAGGTGCACTCGATACGATTTGTGGAAAAACAGTCAACGTCGTGTGTGTTGAAGTTATTACTTTAACATATTAACGCATACCGAATGTGACTTTGACTCAAAGGGGAATAAAATGGATTTTTTTATATTGCAGTGTTTCAAGTGGGAGTGTTTATAATTTTTCCGCTCGTTACTCCGCGCATAGCACTCCGCTGCTGCTGCTATCATAATGTTTTCCGCTCGACTCGGAGCGCGTATGGTCGAGTGAGCATAAAAGCTTGTGCGCTAAAGCTGTGGTCAAAGTGGCGAATACGAGTAACAAGCGGAAAGCTGAGGCATATGCGCTGAAGGATAAGCACTGAGGGATAAGTACATTTACCATGACATAGGTTTTGTATGTGTCATGCCAACAGTAATACTATGTTAGTGATAGTATAGTCTATCACTGAAAGTACACTGTTGTTACCAATAGTAGTTAATTTCCATGGATGAGAAAATAACGTGATCAAAGACCTGGTATCGTTAAATTGGTTGTACTATATTACAGTATTAAAATAATTTTTACCATTTTAAATTTACATCATTAATATAAACTCGGTTAGATCTTAAACTTATGGGATTATTACAAAAAAATATATGTATGTGACATTGCAAAAAACTACGTATCACAGTCACGTTCCTGAACAATACTAACCCGTTTCCGTCACCGCTTCCGTCGCACTCAGCGGACTGGTCGCGGATCAACTCCCAACTATCCGACGCGGACTGCGACATCGCAAACGCCGCCTCATTATTTCACTTCGACTCTACCACCTTCGCGTCAAATAAATGTTATTAAAACGTAAAAAAGGAACGTAATGTAATATTTTTAAAACGTCAGACGTAAACGTTCCGTTTGGCGCACGATTCGCGTAATTAAGATTTGCATACACAGTGTTACGTGTGCGGGTGTAAAATGTAATTTTGTCATATGGAAGAGAAAATTTTTTAATCTTTTTAAAATTCAGACATTCGCAATTTTTTAGCTTTAGAAATATTTGCATACGTACATATGTTAAACGTCACGCATTAAAACCCTGCAAATATGAGTGGAATTAAATGTATATAATTACGATTGCTGGGAAATGAGAAGCTGTAACATTTGGTATTTCCTAATAAACTGAAGAATTCCTATGTAATGCGGTTATGAGATAAGTAATAGTTTAATTATGTAACGAAGATACATTCGAAAAGCTTAGAAAATTGTAGCAATTTACTTGTGTCATACAACTCGCATCCGATCATCATATAATAGAAAATTATGATATAAAATAAAATACTTTAAAATTAAATTGAACAGTACTTTATATAAAACTTTTTCATAAAAATTGAACAGATGTAGTTACAACTCATTTGTTGAAATATGATATTTAGTAAAACTATTGCTTCCTCTGGCTTCCTTATTCCGTCAAGTTAAGTCGATAATCGGTCAGTAAGTGCTTAGTGTGCCTTCAAACGTAAAGGGCAGCTTATAACATTAAGCGATTAAGCGATTATCCTTTGAAGTGACCGCGTAATACGATATTGAATAAGTGATTCACCTGTTTTGTGACCTGTGACTTAATGGTGTACTGAGTATGTGGATTTGGGTAATAAGATTGCAATGAAATACATACATGGATCGTTTTATATTCTCATGAAAATATGTTATTGTTGCTAAAGAAAATTTTGACGCCATGTTATTTTAAAGTAGGACGGAGTCTGACGACTATTATATGTAATTACGTAATGATTGGTCTCTGTCCTTTTTTTAATTTATTTATAACAATGAAGCGAATATTTAATAAAAAAACGTTCTTTGTGTACCTACTGTTGTTATTATTATTAAGTCATCACGTCAGGCTCTAAACTGGTTACAAAGAGCATAAACTGCCAAATATCTCGTCAAATATTGTCTACTATATAAATTACGTACATATGTATCTGTGGAAATCACCTTTTGAGATTCGTTTCTTTAAGATAGCACAGCACAAAATCCTTTAACAAAAATTCGTGTTGTTGACAAAAGTGGAACTGATCAATAAATCTTGTACAAGTTGGACTTTATAAATCGCCTATTTGCAGGTGTCCGCAAAGTGCGGGTCGGAGCGCGCGGCTCGAAAAACTGAACATGTCTCGAGGCGTCCATTTGGAACAAAAAGCGAGGCGAGGCTTCCGTTCTCCGACAAAAGGAAATTCAATAAGAACGAATTTCCCCTGATTTACGACCACTATTTCCTCGTTAAGAGTTTGCGAGCCCTCGAGGTGTGTTAGTGCACAGTTTTATTGTAAACACGACTTTGTGGTAGTACGGGTAAAACTTGCAAAATCAAATTACCGTGTACTGATTACAACGGTTTTGTAATATATCCTGTTCCTTGTTACTGCTAATTTTCTTTTTTCAAAAGATGCAATTAAGTTTAATAAAAGGAATTAAAATATTGTGTCTGAAACAGATTGATTTTATTTGCGTGGAATGCGAAAAACCCGCCTGAGTAGCATATATCGCTCAAGAAGTAGTACACTTACACCTGTTGTCTCTGGACATGAGTCATTGGGTTATTTTCTTCCAGTTCACGCTGTGGGACATTGTAGCCACTGTTACATAGGTCTGGGGTTCCAATTCGTTGCTCGCTGCTATCATTTAGCTGAAAAAGAAGACTTTTAGTTTTGCATCTTAATAATCTCAATTGTGACGGAAAACTTGATAAAGCGTTTCTTCATAACGTGTCAAACAATAGGACTTGTGAACTCCAACCCTAATTAGGGTTGCATGGTAAAATAAGAGGAGACCCACATTATCTAGTAGATTAATAAAAGAGTTGATAATGTTATCTTATGTTGTTGTATTATTGTGCGTCAAAATATATATCTCACGGCTATTTGCTGCAATGGTACGCAAAGACAAAGGATTTCCATTTGGTACGGTCCTAGTCCTGAAGATCAAGCTTAGTAGCACCCTATTAAAAAGGTCCATGCCCAGCAGAGGATAAGAGTAGTCTGATAATGATGATGACGACTCTGTCAAACTTCTTTCGTCCCTTAAACTAACAATATCTAACCATAACACAGAAGCGTACAGACATGATTGTATCAAGACGTTCCGAGACAAATTACGGGGCTTTTACAAACATTGTGAAAAGTATACGCAGGCGGAAAGTTCACTGAGACCAAATAATGGCGGATGAGAACGTATGTGACGTAATTTATGTGGAAAATTTTCTGGTAAAAAGTTCGCCGTTTCGCCGTTTTCCGTGACGTCGGCTTCCCCGAGTGGAACCGTCGCTGCGTTGTCGCGGGTGTCGTTACGGGCTGCCCTTTAAAACGATCGACTTTATTTTTTATTTTGTTTACCTAATCTTCCTCGTTGGTCGCACCCGCGGGAAATCTTAATGGTTACAGAAAAATCGCTTTTTAAATACGGCGCAGTTCACGTTGCTTAGATTGTGATTGTGACGCATAATCTATTCTGTCTATATACCTATGTATGTCCAAATGCCTAAGTGTTGTTGCTGGCACTGAATGCTGGATGTAAGGTATGCATCCCTCTCCCAGTCTCTAGAAACTTGTATAATTGTTAATTACATAGTATAAGACGATCTAATCGGAGAATGGAAGTTAAGACAATTGTTGACCTACATATCTCGACTGTAACGTACCTACTTATAGACAGTAACTTATAGAGAGAATAATTGTTAACATGAGTATTTTTAAATAATTTCATTTATTTCAATAATATTTTATTTATGTAGAAAGAATTTTAACATATACACCACATAATATACCTACTAATAAATTCATATTTTATCAATATTTTTCACCGATTTTATTTCAATTCGACACGAACTCTACGAAACAGCAATAGCTACTCGGAATACATTTTTAGATCTACTACAAAAAAGTATAATAAAGGGGCAGAAAATTTATACAAGAATTATTTAGGTTTCTGCGCAAATGGAATCTGGGAAAAAATAGAAGCGTTCTGTAGCACTAAAAATAACTTGAAGCTGTAACAATCGTATCGCCTTGATTCAATCGCGCTATTGTGGTGACTTAGCCCAGTTCACGAGTTATTTGGACGTTTACTTAAACGTATAGCCTTATTACGTATTTCATAAATGTTTGATACGACAATAATTAGTTATTCTATTTCAAATAACCTTCATTTAATATTACGTGTTATCTATTATTATTATTTTAATAATTAATATGGACAATTGTTAATAATTTGTTTAAAAATAATTTAATTGGGCGCTTTTTATTTTCGCCGTACTTATAATAACATTATTGCGTTTGTCACTGAAGCATGATCACATAAAAACGTATAACATTTTTCAAATAACATTTGTTTAACATTGCGTGTACATGCGTAATTAGATTTTTAAATTAATGAACAATTCTGCTTATTCCGCTAAAGACATCTTTCATACTGTTGTGACAAAGTATGTAGTTTAAAATTTTATTATTTAATATTAACTAAAGCACATGACAACTTAAAGTTTAAGAATTGGACTAGGTTTTATTAATACCTTTAGGTATTTAGGTGGTTGTAATATTTTAATTTTGGTATTAATGGAGCCGGTAAACAAGAGTGCTTGCTCCAATTGACGAAGACATGACTATACAGTTATATACTAACTTTCTACGGTATATGTTCTCGCCTTAGATTATGTCAAAATGTTAACAATAGTTCTTGAGACCTTTTTTTTTTTTTTTTCGTCAGGAAAACTCAGGGCGAGTACCTATCGCCACGGGGCCGACGATAGGTTATGTCGGGCTCCAACCGACTAAAAACCTGACGGTGTTCCAACG
>DWME01010063.1:0-10464 GCA_018244795.1 Parelbella ahira ahira | reverse complement strand
ATAAAATTAAATAATTTAACAATTAAATTTAGTCATTCTATATAAGATAGCTGTTTTCGGATAATGCCGCACGCAGAATTCAGAAATACGTGCGCCGATTTTTAAATTAACCATGGATATATTACACCATAGATAATTATAATATCTCTATGGTTGTCTACTTTGTACAACTTTTTTATGGAGCCTTAACTTCTGTTCTTTCGACCACATATTTTAATTGTTTTGTATGACGGTCACCACAAATGATAACTTTAAAATTTATTGTATGGATTCACAAACATAAATTTACTACAAGTATAGAGTTTGCTTACGTACATTAGACTTAGACCCTATGGGAAAAAGTCAAGCATAAATATTTGATTTGGCGCCAAGAATTACATAATATTTTGTATCTTAAAATAAATATTTTTTTTCTTGTGTCTATCCATGGGGGGGGGCGATCTGATATTTTTAATCTACGATCTCGACCTGTAAATAGTGTTAGGTTTTAAATGTTTATGACAAAAATGGATGCCTGTGACAATAAATACTATTATTTGGATAACATTAATTAAGAAAA
This sequence comes from Parelbella ahira ahira, assembly GCA_018244795.1. Lineage (NCBI taxonomy): Eukaryota > Metazoa > Arthropoda > Insecta > Lepidoptera > Hesperiidae > Parelbella > Parelbella ahira. Next base: position 9,905 of record DWME01010063.1, on the reverse strand, counting down.
TTTTATATACTTCTAAGTTATGAACTGTTTGAATTTGTGAAATCATGAAGCCATTTTTTATGGCTGTAAATATAAAATGAATTTTAATTTTCCCACAAGCAACATTACTGGTATTAGAGAGTAAAAAATGTAACCGTGTGTAATTTAGAGGGATAAAATTTCTTCTGTGCGAAAAATAATGAAAACTAATATGTTAAGACTTACATTTTCTAGCTGAACTTGTTTAAACAATATATTAAAATAGTAAAGTGTGGTTTAATCGACTGTGTATAATAATTTTTGTTGTTTTGTGTCAGCTGACCAACATAAACAAAGAGATTGTCAGAGTGAAATACATATATTTTGAGTATTCCAGTTCTGTAATTATATTCGGATCACCATGGATGTTGACGGGTCCGCTATTTCCGGAGACATAGATCAGAATTTCTCCGGTGAGATAGACCAGAACTTGCTGCTACAATTTAGTTGCATGAACACTAATGACAGAGAGGAACTTATAGGTCAAATGCAAAGATTATTAGGACCTGGTTTGAATTACAAAACAGCAAGTTTTTTCTTGGACATGAGTAATTGGTAAGCCCCACGCAGATAACTTTTGTGTAGCTTAAGCAGGATTTATCTAACCAATATGAAACTTTCAGGAATTTACAGACAGCTATATGTTGTTACCTAGATAGTTTGCCAACAAAGCTTCTCTCCATGTCTTTGAAGGCATCTCAAACTCAAGAAACAGTTGTGGCACCTGGAACATGGTGAGGTCTATAAAATTAATCACTATGTAACTTATAATCTATGATTTCCTCAATGATGTCATAATATGTATGTAACAGTTGTAACATTTTGTCAGTTTTTTAATCAAGCATGTCATTTGTATGTATACAAATAGAGGTAATATGTGGCCATTATTCATTTAAATGTAACAAAAAGCATATAATACAGCAGTTTTTGGTTACAGTTTTGAACAAACTTGGAGTATTGCCAACACAGGAACTGAAGCATGGCCCGGTGTCTGTAGAGTGATACAAGCAGGTGGAGAGCCCCTTGGTTGCACACCAGTCTATCTGCCACCTCTTCCTCCCGGCCATTCCACCACTGTTACAATGAAGTTGGTAGCTCCTACTTCACCAGGTGCTCATAGAGGTTATTTTCATATGGTCACAAATGAAGGTGATCAAATTGGATGTAAGTATGACTATATTATCTACAATTATTATATATGCAATTATTTGTTTACTATTTAATTTTAATTTTTATTACAGATACATTGTGTGTGGATATTACTGTAGAATCGGAAATGACATTAGCTTTAGCTGAGCAACTTGCTGCACTACCCATTCCTAGCAGTAGGCAGGACGAATCTGTGTCACAGGTATGTTTCACTAGTTTTATTACAGAAGATGCAGATAATTATAATAATATTAGTTGTGGTAGCTTAGTGGTTTCAGCTTCTTATACAGGGGGCCTGAGATTATACACCTTTTTACAATATGTGTGTTTTATAATTAAAATATCACTTGCTATACAATTGAAGAAATATTATTATTATTATTATTATACAATTGAAGAAGAACATAACAGTGTGGCAGTGTCTTAACCCTCTTGCTCTGAGAGGAGATCCTTGTCCAGCAGTGTAACAATAAAAGGGTCAGGAAAAAATTATAATATGTAGTCGGGCACAACCTAGCCAGTGTTGCAGTACATACTTAATAATATATCAAAACTCAAAAGATAGCCCTGCTTGAACAATTTTTTTTTTCTGAAGTTCTGAAGTTTTATGAAATGTCACAGAATAATTCAGAATGGTCTAAGATTTTTAAATTGTTATTGTTTAGACTTTTTCAAAATGTGTTTGTTACATCTAAACTGTACTGTACCTATATTTCTATTTTCATCTGAGCAATGTTGCAATAGCAGTGAAGGGAAACCGATAGGTGATGATGAGTTATAAAAAAATTTCTTTTCTTTCTTTAGCAGGGGATTACTGTTGTTATCACCAATTTCTATTTAGTAATCGAGTATCTAATGTATTTAAAAAGCGTAAGTTTTGTTTCAGATGCCATCATCACAGGATGATCAAATGTGCTGATTGTTTGTGGCCAGAACTTTTTGTAATATTACCAATTTTTATATATTTCACCATTTAGGTGACATCACATCGATATATTTACTTGTACATACAATCATAGTATCATGCAATAACAAATTTGTTTAGGATCTGGAGTTGAATGAGACTAATGATAATGAAAATGAATGTACAAAATGCTATTAAAATACTTAAAATGTTAAATAGCTTTAAGAAAACATCTATGAGTTTGTTATTGTTAAAATTTTACAATAATCATGATGTTTTATTTGCATTAATCATTAATGGATTCATTGATATTAAGTTATGGGGATTTCTTTTTAATGTAATGATCTATTTTAACATCAATAAAGTTATGTGATGAACTTGGTTTTTTTTATTTACGTAGTGCTTCCCATTAAGGATACATATAAAGACAGTCGTTTCAAAAAGGTATCTTGACTGTGTAGGATTTTGTAAATAATAAAATCATTAGGTTGTTTTTCCATTTTAATATAATTCAGATTATTATATAATAGATAAAAAATATACAGGATTATGTAGAAGAATAAGCTTGTATAACAGGAATTGACTTAATAACTAAAATGTTATCTGTAATTAATTTATTGTCTGCTTAATTACCAGTGAACTGCACATTTCTTTTTCTGTGTTCAATAGAGAAGAGTGTGACCACGACATTAGCTCGCATTTGCATGCACATTGCAATTAGTTATTGTATGAACTAGAAAGCCTCAATTTATCACTTATATTGTCTGTGGCAACTTTTAGGTCGTGTTTGAATTTCCATTTCGTTAACCACCTCACCTCTTGGTGAAGAGGTTGATGGTTATAGTATGGTTAGATACTTATCTAGATTTAATCCAATATTAAGTTGTGATTCAATTGCTTATTCAATATGAAAGTAGGAAATAAAAAATGAATGTTAGTAAATATAACAGACATGTGTAATAATAGTACATTGATGTTATTGCTAATTATATTTAAATACTAATGTTAATTATTTTTTCTAAATACTAGTTACTCATAATACTTTGTTTCCATTTATATCATCAAACCAGCACAAATAGAAAGAGTTATATCATCAATACAAATAGTGAATTTTGTTTTGATATTTATCATTCACCAAAATTTCATTGTTTTTAATTTTTGAAAATTTCTTGTTATTTCTTTTATACATATAACTGTATGGATGTACTGGATGTATTATGTAAATCTTTAATTAAAATTGTTGATTTTCGTGCTAAATTTATGCAAAATATATTATTCAAACGTAAGATTTGATCTCTTGTATTCAATATCTCAAAGTGAAATATAGAATAAGTTGGAAGAATTCTTAGTCTTACAAATATGAAAATATAAGTGCTGTGTTTCTGTTATACTTTGATAATTAAAAATATAGCGATTTGTGATTTTTACCTGAATAAACATTAATATAGACTAAAATAGATAGCTTCGCACATATGAGGGGCTGGCACACGGATTGAAATTTTCAATCCCTGTGTCAGGCCCACACATATGCAGACTTAATTTATTTATCAATTCCATACAAAATATTATTATTATTTATAGTTTCATGACAATTTTATTATATCTGGCAATATAACAGCCTTAAAAATGTTTTGGCCAGACACATTATTTTAGCGCCAATTTTAGTTGGCAGCGAAGTCGTTAGGGATCTCTACTATACTGCCATTACCATGTCAATTTTGGGATGTGGATTATAATCTTTAATGATAAAATCCTCATATGTAAAATCATTAATTGATTCAACTTTACGTGTAAATTGTAGTTTAGGGAATGTTCTAGGTTCTCTTGTAAGCTGTTGCTTGAGTGCCTCAATATGGTTTAGGTACACATGTGTGTCACCGATTGTATGAATAAACTCACCTGCCTGTAAAAGATTAAATTATTAAGATATACATTTCCATACTGTTTTTACTGAGTTTTAGAACATAAAAAGCATGAATTGTAGGCACAGTCAAGAGTACAAGAAGCCTTGTAATTGTAGTGCAACTTTTAGCTGTACAGTGATTGTTATAAAAACGGTACAGTCATGTTAGGTTAGAGTCCACAAGATCTTGATTGCACAATAAATGAAACTTGTAAAGAAGTTATTACAATCATGAGAATAATAATATTAAACTGTTTGATACAATATTGCTTCTTTATGGGTTTGTACATGATGAATGACTGTAACTTAAATCTTTCTTTACTTTGATTTGATTAATGCATGGATGTTGGCAAGAATAAAAAAAAAGTCATTTTTAAATCTTGGCAACTGTTTTGCAGTAAGTCAAGGTAATGAGCAAGATAAATCAATATTCTAGCGAAATTTATTGCCTTTTGATATATGTCAAAATTATCTTGTTCCTGTCATGTATTCTTGTACTATAATTGAAAAACAAACAAAATGATTTAACTGCCATTTGAAATATATATGTAGTTATTTTATATTATTATTTATATATTAGTTATTATATTATTATACATAGTTATTAAACATTTGTTACATTAAATATTCACGAAATAAACTATCTACTTACTTCGAGACCTGTGATGTGTGCAATCATATGGGTCAGCAATGAATAGCTTGCTATGTTAAATGGTACACCCAAACCCATATCAGCACTCCTTTGGTACAAAAGACATGATAGCTTTTCATTTGAAACATGGAATTGGGCAAGACAGTGGCAAGGTGGAAGAGCCATTTTATTTAAATCAGAAGGATTCCATGCACACATTATTATTCTTCTATCTGTTGGATTGTTTCTGAAATTGTTTTAAAAAATACATAATATGCTAATGTTATATTATCTTGTTAAATATTGATTTTTGAAGTATAAAAAATAAAAAGTTCAAATTTAATGGAGCACACTTCCTGCTAACATTCAGACGAACAAGTCAGCAAGCTGGCATAATACAAATAAGAATGCTTTATAAAAATTCGTTTCTCAAAAAACAATCAAACAATACTCACTTTATAGTGTCTATAACATTCTGTAACTGATCAACACCTAATCCGGAATAATTTGTCTTTGAATCCACATACTTTGCACCACTGTGCCTCCACTGAAAACCGTACACTGGACCTAAGTCACCTGTAACATTAGTTCAAGGCCATAAAAATACACACACACACTCAAAACTATATATGTGTATCATCACCAACATAATCTATTTTATTAGCCTGTATCATTCTATATACATTGGCACATGTGCAGACAGATAAGTATATCTATATACATATATGTAGGTCAACAAGCATTATAAAACAATATGTATTTACAACCATCACTAATTATATTCACAACTGTCAGTAATTTCGGTCAATTATATAAATTTATACCACACTTTTTCCTTTAATTAACATATGTTTGTGATAAAGGTAAGATAAAACACTGTGCTTTTAACAATTTCCATATTATATAATCTGGTTTTTACTACTGTGTTCTTAATACTTTTATACTTGATGTACTATTTTGAAATATTAACAATTACTTGTATTTTTTTTTTGCAACATTGTCTAGGAATCCCACAACTGCAATAAAAAAATCTTACCTGGAAATGGGATATACAAAGACTTGTTTATAAATAGGTGTTGATGTAGCTGGATTTTATGTTTTACTGTAGGTATTGACAAAACTAAGTATTATTTATAGTTCATTATCAGCTTATACTATGAATATTAATGCTTTACCAATGAAATAAATTCAAATTCAAATGTCATTTATTCAAAATTGGTTCAACAGAACACTTTTTGCACATCAAAATGAAACTACCAAACAAAATATAATTACCTTCCTCTCGGTCAGTGAAACCTAAATTGTCTAGGAATGCTCGAGATCCATTAGCATCCCAGATACGAACTCCTTTATTAGAGAGTACTTTACTGTCCGTGGAGCCTGATATCATCCATAACAATTCCTCTATGACGGCTCTTGTGAATACACGTTTAGTTGTTAGAAGTGGTAAAGTGCTATCTCTTAATGAGTATCTCTGCATAGCACCAAATATCGACAAGGTTCCAACACCAGTTCTGTCGCCTCTCTTGTTTCCTAGGTAAATATTAAAAAACTGTAGTCAACACTAATGATGATTAATATGTGTAATGTTCTGTAGATATTCTAGTCTCGCTACGCAGCGCTTGGCTCAAAAAAAAATTAACCATACAATAAGGATTTGTTGGATGAATTTGGACTTTACAGAGTAAGTGTATTTATATAAATGTGCCTCGCTACACTTCGCTCGGGAATAAAAATTGAACTGAATCCAGCAGTGAGGATTTCTGTATTTTCTGGTCCAAAGGAAATTTACAGGAATTTCATGGTTCATATACCAAATTATACCCATAATTCAAATGTAAATCTTAAAAGTAATAAGTTAAATAACTGATAACTTACCACTTTTAATTATTTGTTTCACGAGATTTAAATACTGGTATTCATCATGCTGTTCCTGTTTATAATTGTTTTCCATCGTTGTATACTACAAGAGTAATTAATACGAGCTGATCTGTAATGTTTTTAAAGAAGATAACAAGTCGTAATCTGAAAAATGCTTTATAACCTCATCCTTTACATTGCCGACTTTGTGAATTTGGCGCCAAAACTATTTGTAGTGACAAGTTTGACATTTAACTTTTTAAATTTAGTTTGTGGGCCTTAGATTCACAATTTCTATTTACCATAGTAGATTTTACAATTTCAATATCACTTCACCAGTTGAATATTAAATCAGAACATTAGTCAGTTAGATATTTTTGCAAAAATTAAACTAATTGTATGTTCCATATGCTTTTCATGATTGAGAACTACTGCTTTGCTATTGTTCGTGAATCTAATTGTAAAGGGTCAAAGCTGCTACTAATTCCTCCTCAATAAGACGTGCAGCAGTAGAGCAGGCACGACATAGTAGACAGCAATCGCATCGCGTATTACTACGCTTTAATAGCCATTGATCCAAGAAAAGTTTGTCGCCATCGAGATTCCAGACTTTTAAAATAAATGTTTCCTTACATTAATTAAATCTTTGCTCTATGGTAACAATAATATATATCTTAGAAGTGAATACGTAGAAATTATTCCATCTACATACAATTAGCAAGAAGTTTCACTTCTATCGCGTGTGGGCATCAACGCACATTTATTTTTTGTTTTATGTACATATAATTATGTATGTATATTCATTTTATACTAGTATAATGGAGTCACCTACCTTCTAGATTTGATTAACATAGTAGCCAAAGACTCGGGGTGAAGTATATAATATGATCTATTTCTGTGACTTTGTAATAGAGACCTAAAAACAATCAACTAATTATGTCATTCTACTTTGTCATGACTATAAATGCATAATAGATAATATGATTTTTGCAGTTGCCTCAAAACCAATAAGAATTACGCATTTTGAGGAAAACCTGTGAAAGGGAACACTAGAAACTATTTTTTGTCCTGAAAACCTTATTCGGACTGCTAAGATGATCTATTTTCGCGACTATTTTAAATAGAAAAAGCAACATTATCACATAACGTTGCTATCGTAACCGTCAATTTGTTATTCGAACGAGTTATTATTTGTTATTTGATTTGAAGGTATCTTAGCTTTAGTAATCATATTTTTATTGGAAATATGATAATTTAAAAGTCTAATAACAGATACAAATTAAACACGCTAAAGCACGGGGTAAGTTTATGGTACGTACACGTCTAAGAACATATTTACAAAACTGTCAATATCGGATCAAAGATTTTTTTCGTAATAATTAGTCTAGTTAATAGGTACTCAATAACTTTTCTGAAGTGTAATATAAACTAAATATAAGAATTAATAGGCTATAGATACCTAACTTTAAAATATGGTACGCTTAGTATGTGTTTATGGTTATATATAACAAGTTACGAGAGTAAAAAGGAAGTTACAAAACCGTCAATTGCCGTATTGAACAGTAATTTACTATAAAAATGTGTTCATTTCTTAACATTTCATTGCAAGTTAAATTTTTACAGGAGTAAGGATGCCAATTCTGGAAGCACCCTGTTTGGAGTTGGGTTCTGTTCCGAGGACTCCAAGCATTGTTGGTTCCCCCTCGGCTTCAGAAATTTCAAGTGCAAGCTCTCCTGAACCCCAGAATGTGCAAATTACACCACTATTCAGGTATGTGCATGTGCTCCAACAAATTACTTTTTCTGAGTGACTGGCTAGTCACAACTATTTCTACCAGTTGTAAGGGCTCTTACTACTGGTAGAAATAGTTGAGCGAGTTGTACCTACTAGAATTGCAACGTTTGGTTTGGCAACCGAATGCAAAAACAAAGGCACGAAACATGATATAATGAATGTTTCAAATAAGAAACCTCTTTATTAAGTGGAGAAACGAACGAAATACGCTATTTGGGAATAGAAAGAGAAGCAAACTGCCTAAAATAGAAAGAGTGTCTATTGTTTTCAAGTACCTGTAACAGTACATAGCGTGGTAGAAGCGGGTAAATAATTACATATACGTACATCCATTCTCTATCTAATATATTTTAAAATACATGCATATTTTGTAATCGATCCGACGTTAGGCAGTCGATCCTAGTACATTCTAACTTCAAACATTCTTAAACTTAAAACGGAGTCTATTTAAAGATTTCTCACCAGCCTCTGTCTAAAATTATTAAGCACTTTTGAGAAAATGAAAAATGTTACAAACAACAGTTAATATTAACGTTTATAATACTGTTACTTAACATGTTTCGTATAGTAACGGTGTTCCCGTGTCCCCGTTACTACGAGGTAAAGTTGCAAAAATATAAGCATCATACATGATCACGTCACTGCTTTTGAATTTTTTAAACTTTCTCTGCTTAGTCGGCAACGAACTCTATCACTACATACATATGTATGTGTGTATCGTGCCATTCACTGGGTAGTATGTTGTGATTCAAAAATTAATTCACCAATTTTTTTTGTAGTTCAATAAAAATATTTAATAAATTTGCATTAATACACATATGGTATTGCTCAAATGAAAAATCTCCTAAGAGTTTCCTCAAAGACGACTTAGGATACACATGTAATTGGTAAAAGCTTTCAAGCAAATCGGATTAGCGCTCATGAATGTAGTGTTCTAGTAATTGCTGCTAGAGATACAGATTTATTAAGAAAAATATTATCAGGGCATTGGCCTTGCCACCGCCAGAGCCGGATCAACCTCCAGGGCAGGACGACCTGGAGCGTCGTCTTCCCGGTTACAGGCGTATTGTAATACCACGCGAGTTGACATTGATAGAATTACTCGTAAGTAGAATCACCACTATATATAACATTTTAGCAATGTACCTACAAGGAAGTTCTATAACTACCTATTTAACCTACGAGGAAAAATAAACAGCTAATTCTTTTATATATCAATGAGAGTAGTCATTGAAAGGAGTAAGATGGATCGAATGTTTCAGACACGGTTATAGATAAACTTAGTAACAACAATTGAACGTCGGCATAAAAGTCTATTATTCTTGTCATGTCATCTTCGAGGTCCCTTACGTGGTAGGTAGAGAGTATTGAGCACCAAATATCTCTATCGTTACAGGCCTGATGCGTTTCTTACAAATTGATCACTTTATGTACGGTCGGCCAAAGAAATGGTTTACCACCCTAAGGTTGAATGCCGTTTGTAGATTCATAGGCGATAAAGGTCAGTTTCGCTTGCAGATCGATCTGACAACTTTTATTGCCATCTTTATCTCATTATGAATAACGATACGTGACATTTGTTTTGTTCTTAGTTTTAAATCTCTCTATATCTCTATTTCTCTATACCTTTAAACGAGCAATTCTT
>DWME01010062.1:0-10465 GCA_018244795.1 Parelbella ahira ahira | reverse complement strand
ACTTATTCCATTATGGGATGTAAACTTGGATCATACTCTAAGTCTCATGCAATTGTCGGAAACTCTTATCAAAGAGTAGGAAGTACAAAGAGTTGAGGAATAAGTTGAAGAACGAAGATCCTGTTTTGTATTATATATAATACAAAACAGGATCTTCGTTCTTAACGTGATAAATATATATATTTATCACTATCACAAAACTGACAGACATAGAGTTTGACAGTATTTGATAGACGCTGGACAATATTTGATTCAATTCAGATTTCCGCTTCGGCTCTAAGTTTGCGTAGTGATCTTTCCGTGTGGAGAGAAACCCATTATTTAGGCTAGGGGTATATTTGCTTAGCAACGTCCTAACGTTGTTGTGTTAGTCTTCAGATACATTTTGAAAGTTGACTTAACGTTCTATATTATAATTAACACTGTCCTTGTTTTCCAAATTAATCGTCTCAACTAAGTATACTGTAGCTGATTTTTGAGCCAATTTTTATTCTATCTTTTCCTGAAAGTCCAAATAATAGATAATAATTAATAATTAATGTGCACATTAAAATCCTTAGCGTTAACTACATACGATTTCTGTTCGCAACGTTTAAACAGACTACAAGAAGATTTACGTCTAAAGCATAATCTTCTATTTTACGTCTTTCCCCTCATCATATTATCTCCTTTTAGGGATTATGAATTCATCTGTTCAAGAACCGATCCGAACTTTCACGTGACATTGAATATCATTGAGGATATTTGAAAGTTCATATTGGTATCCAATTGAATAAATATATCTGGCCCAACAATAAGTGGCTCAAATAGCTCCATGTCTAAATATTTACACGAGACCCGCGATTTGCTCGGCGCTCCTCGGTAATAATGTATCGTCCCTTTTATTCATATCCAATACTTGAGAGAGAAACAGTTTAACCTTCAACTCAGACGTACCATAATATAACCTGGGTACTTTCAACAAGGGACCGTTTCAATATTTCATATAAATGAAGTCACATAATGAAATAAAAGACTGGTTAATTCAGGTCTCAGAGGAAGAAACGCAAGGTGAATGTTTTAAAATGTTGAATTTTAGACCAAGGAACCCACTGGTCTGTTAAGGTTACTATGATACTTGCCCGATTGCGGTATCTACATATACAAATGTGAAACAAAAAAGTATCTTGGAATTCAATAATGGTGATCATTCACAAATAGTGAAAATAAGTGAGAGCAATAAATATCCATAAAGGCAAAGTCAAGCTCAATGCTATTGTGATGGCACAACGCGTACTTAGTAATAACATTCAGTATCAGTATTTATTCGTAGTAGGTAATAATAATTGCAAGCTATGTCCATCTAAACTTTACCCAACACTAATACAAACCTGAAACAATTATAATAGTAATTGGATACTTTACAATAAAGATAATTAACATTACTCTTTTCCTGACCGCATGAAAATCGTACGTGTGAGTTGAAAGCGAAGCAAATATATTTGAATACTATTCGCCCGCAGTCGAACCTTGTATTGCCTTTTGTTGGTAAATCTTTACATATTTACGCTGTTCGTATTACCCTGGCTGTCCAAAAGATACACTATTTTCGGTATATTTGCGTGAGATATATTCCCAGATTTGATTTGGTTGGGTAATGTTTGGGTTGATACGTTTCTGTGGATGATAAGATTTAATGGAACTGTTTAAAAGACTCTCCTAGTTTTATCTTTTTGTAATATATAATAATTGTCAACTTTATTTGGAAGGATATTTTCGTTTTGAACTAATACAATACGGCGGACTATTGCGTGTATTTCTAATAAGATAGCTATGGTCATCCTCATCAACTCGGTTAAGTCTACTGCCAGCGCCGACTTCAGTCGCCTCTTACCTGCTATACCGGCATGTCTTTAAAACATCTTATTTATTTTGTGGTCTTTGGGCAAATAACAAACTTTAATGAGACTTTGATATATCGGTGAATTTTTCGCTTATTAATTTAATAGGAGGAATTAATAAATTTGGAAAATTTTAATAAATTTGTCCTAAATTGTTAATACGAGTATATGAAAACTGAACGTTAGACAGAAATGTGCAAAGATATATTCACCGTAAAGATGAAGTTTACTGTTTATCTTGGCTGTGTCTTACTTGTCGGACCTAGCTAAAAAGGGCAAACTAAATTTTAGATCTCAATAAAAAGGGGATAGTTATATTAGTAATCAAATATTATAAACACAGTTACAAAACAAATAATTTCCCCTCATTTCTTGATTTCTTTAATCTTGTACGTTTGTTAAATCATAACAATACAAAGTTCTTCAAAAACTCCATGGAGCGCTCTCAGGTAGTGCAATTTGAAACTTCAGTTGAAAATCAGCAGAACTTCACTGTACGAATGTTCCAACTGTTTAATGTTTTATTTTCATTATTTTTCTATTTGCGCTCCGCATTTTGTATGAATTTATTCGAATCTCAACCGATTCAAGTTTGAAAGTCTGAATTGCCGGTAATTTCATAAGATTGGCGCATAAATTTTCTCCATCTGATATTTAGGGTAGTTTCGTATAATTCTCCGGTTTGATATTTATTTATGCGATTCGGGGACTGTGGTAGTGTTGGATGAAAGTATTTCAACACAATGATAATTCAGTTTCCTTGAGACTACGCTTCAAAGTAGCTGAACGCTTCATCATTCTACTGAAAACAGAAGTCACAAGTAAATATGATTTTGGATAATTCTTTAGACATTGCACCAATATTAGATATACGAAAAGGATACAAGCGCGGTCCAGCGGAGCAAATATATCGGTTTGAGCCGAAACGTGAGATATTCGCACATATTGGGCCGATATCTAATCTGTGATATGAACGGGGCGGCCGGGGTCGGGTCGGCTAGTAATGAAAAAGTCGACAACATGGCGCGCGGCTAATTACATGCGTTGGACACGTTGTCCACCCCTTTATTATAAATGCGCCGGACCCCTGCTCGTTTTAGAAGTTCTGTTTTTAAAAGGCTTTATTTATTTTTGTACAATATCAAATATCTATTGGTTAATGTGACCTTTTTGTTTATTTTGGAATTGTTATCTTCGAAAATAGAATTGATCGTTTTCCACTTTCCATGCGAGATTTATTATTACGTATAAAAGCAATAACACAATCCTTAACACATTATAAACATGTTTGTAAGTGTTAACGAATTTGCTTTGTTAGATTTCGTAGAAAACTGGATTGAAATATTAACTGGATCTAAAATTAATTATTTAATGAGACCTCCGCATTGTTTGTTAATGCATGGAAAGAGTTTTCAAGAACGTCAAGTATACGCTTCTCATACGGTCTTCGATTGCTTATCCACTTATTCTGGTAATGTCACAAGATTTCATACTGTTCGCAAATATTCCATGTACAATTTTCCATTTGAATGGATAACTTCAGAGATATTTTTTCTACGTTTCAATACAACTTATGTTTAGAGTCATATAAATTTCACGTATCATACAACAGAACATGAAATCCAATTGATTGCTTTGACACAGGACTAACAAATGCGGAATATCGGGTCGCGTGTACCACTGCGGTGCACACATGTGTTAGTACCTACACATAATATGTTATCATTGTAAATTGGAACTCCCTGCCGGCGTCTGTGTTTCCGGACATATAATCTGGGACTCTTCAAATCAAGGATGAATAGGCTCGTACGAGGCATGGGTGCTCCATCTTAGGACGCAGCTGCCCTTTCCATCAGGCGAGATCGGCGAACGGTCAAACGCTTGCTTATCGTATATTAAAAAAGAATACGAGCAGTATAAATATTATTGTCGTTATGATTTCGTAACGCAACAGTCCTTGATATTTATGCCACGGTTGACAATTTGTTACAAACGCTTTTATGGTTTCCTTTATTATGTCCTTTATGGGAGCGAATATTGGCCGAGTGCAGATGTGTCGTTATAATGACCGTTAGATGTTTTAAAAATAATATTAAAACATACCTACTGGCAGCTCTGTTGTTTAGTTAAGAAAAATGTTCAATATGGATATCGCGAGTTAATTAATCGTGACGATGATGATGGTTCATGATAGTTAATGTTCGCAACCTGGATCCATGTCGGGTGTATGGTAATAGGCGTACCACCTATTCCACCAGTTGTTAGTACGCCTGACGTCTGTGGCGGTTGTGTCGGCTTCATTTTCGCCGAGAACGGACAATATTTGTGTCACAAGCACAAGTATTTGTTCTGTGTCTGGATGTAAAAAAGCATCAATACAAATGCATTTTATAGGTATATAATAGCTGTGTCCGGGACTGCGTTCGCGTTGGCATTTGAAGGAGACAAAGTTTTTTTACGGAATTTTAAAACTTTAGCTAAAATATTACTATCCTCAGTTTCTCCTCATAACATTTGCTATCTGTCAATGAAAGTCTCATCGAAATCGCTTCAGCCGCTTCGGCAATTACCCGAAACAAACAGTCAGAGAGATAAACAATTAAAAAATTGTGTTTTTGTTATTTGCACCGTATGTACTTACACGTGCACTCATTAAATAGCTCTCATTTTCATATTAAAAAAACATACTCTAATTATTGTATTCATATGTCTAGATGTATTTTATCAGTCACCTGGTTACCTTAGAACAGGCTCTGCCTACTTTAGTATAACTGATCGTTTGTTGACATGTCTAAGGTATGTTTTATAACATTATATCGACTTATTCCGTTTGGAGGGTGACAGACTTGGTTTATTTATTAACTTAACACCTGTTGCTCTCCCGCAGGGTTCACGTCGAGACGTACGTATTCTACAGGGTATATCAATGTAACTCACACATGAATAGTGCAGTAGGATTTGTGCAAACCAACACCCAGGCACTAAGAACATTTTGTTCTCCCGGATTTGTGAAACATGCTTTTCGAAACAGAACCCTAGTGTATTTGAACATTCGTGGAATTTAATAAACGCACTATTCACAATTATTCACTATATTATTATAATTTACAGCATTTTTATTTTTTATTATTTTGTTATTATATTAACGCGCCAGGTATCCTATAGGGTTGGCAGAGAGAAACCGGTACCGTATATCTATGTATATCCTTACTGAAGTTACTTGCTTCTTTCGTATGTATCACTATTTTCTTCTAAAATCATTAGCAATTTAAATCCAAAGAATTTGGAGGATTTTTTAATAGACGAGGATCAAATCTCAACATTAGTTAACAAATGAGTGTTGATACGTTTTGTTCCATAAATTTTGTTTTAGATGCCATTTTCTCTATTATTCCTTGAAGGTTTTTCGCATACCTTGCGAAACAGAAGGAGTACATGTCGTAAGTCTTCGGGATTTTTGAAATAATTTCCTGTAGTTATATGTATGTACATCCCATATATGTATACTTATATATTTTAGAAGTAGCTCGTAGTACCTTGGTATGTAGTTAGAGCGGATTACGGGTTTATGTTACGTCTAAAACATTTATATTTAAACATGATTTACGAAAAGATTATATCCATCGATAATTGTCAGCTGCTGCTTATGTGGTAAGTTCAAACCCAGGAACGAACTCTGATCCCTTCGAAATCACACATATTTTATGATTAAATGTCACTCGCTATATTATTGAAGAAAAACATTTTAAGGATATTTGCACACTTGTATGTTCTTTTCAGTATTTTGAAAGTCGTGTGTAATCTACCTATAGACATTCAACTAGGCAGCATAATTATTATGGCCTTAGATAAGAATATTTTGAGAAGAAACCCACGTCCAACCTTTGAATGCTAAATGGAATGATCATAAAAATTGTATATTTCTCAAATAAATTTGCGAAATATTTACTGCTAAAGAGTAGTGGCCGGGCCGGTAATCGAATTGATTACAGAAAATATTTCAATTTTAACGTTACTAATAGGGATTGTAATTAAATATGCTTGTAAAATCAATGAGTACGTGAGTCAATGAATCAATGAGTGATGACTACATATTCGCAACAAATAATACTTTCACGAAAGCTCGAGATGTCAGTGACATCGTAGACTTTGAACATTTAATAATGAAAATTTTAAATCAATCTTTTAGGAAACTGATCCTCTATGTTGCCAACAGGAAAAATTGATACTAGTTTAAAAATATTAATAACTTTTTTTTCATAATGAACGAAAATCAGTCAAGACCGCTTGAAAAGTTTCAATGGGTCGTACGTCTTCCAAGCTTTACGACATCATGGGCGTTGATATTCCTGGTAAAAATTACGTAGCTAGAACGAAAAAGTTTATTAAAAAAACAAAATAATAGCGAACACGAAGCTTAATTTTATTATGTTTCACTTTTTACATTACAAGAAGGATAATAAAGATAAATGTTTGCCGCGATTGCTGGCGTGATTAATGATGGAAAAAGGTAGGTACGCTGTTTTGTTTCATTTTTGTAATATTTTCTACGTGTCCTATTCAGATATATAAAGCATGTTTAGGTAAAAAATCCTACTTAAAACTTATGTTAATTTTGCCACAAGGTAAACGTAAATAACCATCGTATTACGTGACGTCTTATTTATATAGAGCTAACACACAGAGATGTACGCATGCAAACACGCACGTACGCACGCTTGCACGCACGCTTGCACGCACGCCTGCACGCATGCACGCACGCACTTACGCATAGACGTACACACATACGTCATTTGTTGGCGGTAGTAGCATAAAATTGTTATTAAATGAATCAGAGATACCATTCAGTTAACAACACTGTCATCTACATGGCAGCACCAGCGTTTTTGGCAAGGCGTTCCTAACACGAAAACTATACTGACCACGTGTAAATATTGTACGAATTTCAAATCAAAAAGTGTTTCAATGAGTTTGAATCAGTAGTTCTATTCGAATAGTTTCGTCTATGCATCAATGATTAGATTTTTAATTATTAGAATATCTAATGCGATTTTCGCACGACACAAAATAATCTACATCATAGCTCCAATTTTTTCTCGATGAACGAACATACGAAACGCGCAGCGAACGAAATTAAAAAATCATTGCTTTGTTAGTGTTTGTACCATATCTCGGCATCCCGGTAAGCAGTGATAGCCCAGCGGTTAAGAATTCAGCCTCTCAATCCGGGGGTGCCGGGTTCAAATCCATGGCGCGGACCTCATTATAAAAGTGCGTTTTAAGTTTAAAAATCACTTGCTAACGGTGAAAGAAAACACCGTGAGGAAACCTGCATAACTTAAAATTTATAAAAAAAATCTAAGGTGTGTGAAGTCTGCCAACCCGCACTTGGCCAGCGTGGCAGACCATGACCTTAACCCTCTCAATATGCGAGGCAATCCATATTCCAACAGTGGAATGACAAATGGGTCGATTATTATTATTTATTATTATGATTATCTCGGAATGGTACATGTTAGTCAAAAGCCATACGATCAACAATAACATAGATACGAACAGTAATTCTGTCTTAATTACATTACCGTTTTATCCGTGCTTCAGAAATAAATATCGTTACGGACGCAGCCTTCGCTGATTAACGGTACCTCAGTAGGTACTGCGGTAGTGATGTGAACATGTCATGATTAAATTATCGTGCGAACAATGGAGTTGCTATTTTTAAACGTTGTTTATAAAAAAAAATTCTGAAGGATAATCTCTGTAAAACCCAAGAAGTTGCTTATGAATATTTTGAGTAGTATAAGTACGAGTTATAGTAGAACATATCTTTTTAATTGGAGCTCTTTGGAATATTTAGAGGGAGGGGGAAATTAGTCAGAGTA
The DNA here is from genome assembly GCA_018244795.1 of Parelbella ahira ahira. Taxonomy (NCBI): domain Eukaryota; kingdom Metazoa; phylum Arthropoda; class Insecta; order Lepidoptera; family Hesperiidae; genus Parelbella; species Parelbella ahira. Next base: position 2,703 of record DWME01010062.1, on the reverse strand, counting down.
AAGAAACTAGTTACAAATATAAATGTTCCTCTATCTTGTAAATTGTAATAAATTATAGTCCTTTTCTGACCTGTAAGTAATTATTTTATCTATAGACTGTCTCGTTTGTGGGGTAGTTGCAAGCGCGACTGCCGTTCGAGAGGTCCTGGGTTCGAATCCCGGGTAGGGTACTACAGATGTCAATCTATGATAAGTTGTATAATCAACAGCAGCGCCGCATTTAAAACGTTAATATACTATGATAGTATAATGTGTAATATAATAAGAACAGCGACGAAAATCATTCCCGTCTCTACTGCCCATGGTGTCACAGAGCTGAAATTAAATTCACAAATGAAACCGTAAACTTATCGGCTGCTATAAGAAATTGATGGATGGCGCGTGCAGCGTTTAATTACGAAATGGGTGATAAATGGTGCCTTTCATACGACGGATGCTATTGTTTATTAGACTCAAGTAGCGATTCAGAGCTACCTGAACAATGTTACTTACGGCATTGTCTAGTTTTGCATTAGAGGAATTTGATTTTGATTTTGGCTATTTGGTTCTTTTTCATCTTTCAAACATTTTTGGAAGATATCTCCAATGTTAATCATCTACCTACGTTTTGAGAAAAAATCACATGTTACAACGACGAAGGATAATGTGAGAAAACCCATATGGCTTGAAATTATTCCAGATTGTCCTCTAAGGCATCTGAAGTTCAGTGCACTTACGAGTAGTAAGGTTAATGGCCCTAAGCCTTTTGGTTTTGAAAGAACTGTCATCGCAAACAGTGAAATGATAAGAAGGTACAATGGTGATGATAGTAATGATAATGATTTTTAGCCCAAAAAATATTTAGAGCGCATTAAATTTCTGTATTGGGCGATGAAAATTGTATTTTTTAATTGCTTATCGTGTTTAATTCACCTATGTATTTAGATCATAACGATACAAGTTCTATTGTATGACGTAAGAATTAGAGTGATGGTTGCCGCCGCTGGACACGAGGTGTTGTTTTAGTCTGGTGATATTCATTATCATAATGATTGTATCGGATCTATATTGGTCGCTATTGGTTTTGTTCAAGTTTAACAAACATTGGCCCGCACCGAGTTCCAAGTGTCCTCAATTTGAATAACAAAGGCGAGCGCCATGCGCGTGAAATTGCCCGCAGTACCTTTTGAAGTCTGAAGGTTCGAAGTCACTTTGAAGTTGTACGAGTAGTTTGAATTAATTGCACTAGACTTGTGAATATATTGTGGCGATACAAGGAATTAAGATCCCTTTTCGGACTTCCTTGAAGTGTTCCTGCTTTCCTAGACGGTGCAGTTTATAATTGTCGCAGGTCACAGAGAGCGAGGGTAGTACGTATGTATATTGTGTGAACACAAGAGCATCACATTAAAATATTGTTAAATTAAACTCCAATTGAAAATTGAAAATATACAAACCCTCTTTGTTTTCACCAACGCGTTTGATTATTCTTGTTTGGACACGAGAGATCACCTTTCGCCAGCTGACAGGGCTGCTTTTGAATATATTTGCATCACTACCTGCAGTTTTCATCGTATCGGTTGCAAGATGTCGACAAAATACGTTACCTGAATCCTACTTTTTAAAACCTTGTATTCATGTGTAATTTTATAATTTTAAAATTGTTAGTCTTCATTCTTTCAGTACAGTTGGGTCTGTGTGACTACCGAATACCTATGTGTGTCTATGTGTAACTACCGAATACCTTTTAAGACAGTTAACTTTGGAAGGCGTTTTATGTTGTGAGTATATAATTATGTAGTATCCACCCTATTAATATTTGTAAGTTAAGTGTACTGCAACTAACAATATTATAAGTATACGAATAAGTCACTATACGAAGTCTACTCTATTATAATATGACATTAAGTATCTCATGCCTGTGGGCAACAAAGTAATATATTTAGCTCTTATTCCTCGAGCGTTTGCTTCAAACGTTTGTCGAACATTGGCGTGTTGGTGTAACGTTCCACCATCAAGCATTCTAAGCGACTGGAGTTGCTTAATTTGAATAACAAAGGTCGCGCCATGCGCGTGAATAAATCACCTGCACTATCAGTGGCCTTTTGGCGCTGCTCGAGATGCTGGTAATTATAGATGAGAATTAATTTACTACACAGCTCCTGAAATTTTAATAGCTGACAAAGACATACTCGCTTAGCATATTTTTAATTAATGTGGTATTTTTCCACATAACAATCAGATCATTGTCTCTTCGTCTGAACACTCCATAATATTAAAAAGTTTTTAAAAATTGATTAATTATCACTCAAAACAAAACTAAAACCTTATCGAATAAATCATTGCTTACTAAGAGACTTAGTGTATAGCTATTACTAAACACGGGCGATGAGCTCACTTTTTCAATTCTTTAAAATATCCGAATTTCTTTAGAGCTTCAAGTAATAATTAAGAACCGCGGAACACGGTACTTTCAAAAGACTTAGGACTTAAGTTCCAACGCACCAACGATAAAGATAAACGTAACATTACACCTGTAATCCCCGAAGGCAGAGGAGTGTAGTGTACTCCCCCGTTCCACCAGTTACGTTTACGTCCTATGGAATAAGTGGTGAGCTTATTGTCATGAACCGAGCACTATTCCAGACTCCGAGTCACTACTAGAAATTCTAAACTAGAAAAATCCAATAGTACCCGACACGGGATTTGAACCCAGGACCTCCC
>DWME01010061.1:0-10466 GCA_018244795.1 Parelbella ahira ahira | reverse complement strand
AAATCATCATCATCATCAGCCTATCTCAGTCCACTGCTGGACATAGGTCTCCCCCAATGAGCGCCATCGCGCCCTGTTTTCGGCTTGTCGCATCCACCAGCCACTCGCAGATCATCATCCCACCGGGCCGGAGGGCGTCAAATGGAAATAATCAATTTAATAACATAATATGTAAGAGATAAATTTTATGTTTATCACCTTTCGTAATAACACGTGATTCGCTTTCTAGATAGGTAATTTTGATCGAAATCGTAAAATATTATGTACAAGAGATACATCGATCGAACGATCTTTAACTAATGCAAAAAATTGCTCAACGTTTACCCTTATTGTGAACTCACTTTGTCTGGGTTAATAGATTTTTGAGTCATGATAATATATATTGATTAGACCAATGCAATGACTTCCATTGATTCCTCCTTGAAATATATTTAAAAATACATTTGACATCTCTCAACTGTCATTTGACATTTCTGTATGTAATATGTGTCATTGTTTCAAGCAATTAGATTATCTTATTTTAAAATGTTTATACACGTATTAGGAATCTGGGATTATTTATTTCTAATTCGTGTTTAGTTCATTGTGCTAATAAAGTTAAATTAACAGGATTGTTGTACTGTAAGAAGTGTAATTACTATATTATTTTCATACGGCTTTATACGCCGGTTATTTTTAAACTTTTGAGTACAGAAGCATATTAAAAAAGCTCTTTTGAATATAGCTGCGTCTCATTTTCTTTGGTATAACGTGTATAGTTCTCTCTGGTATGTGGTGAACGCTTCAAGCATTACACCTATGATACAGGTTAGTGGCTAACAAAAGTATTAAAGGTGAAGCAAATTATATAAGGAAGTGGAAGATTTCATATTGATTGCATAGTCTCCTAGCACAATATCTAACCATATTACTATTAAAGCATATTTCTTTCCGCTTGGTCTTTTATCAAAAAAAATATTTAATTATCTGATGGCAAGACGCCATATGAAAATTATAGCATATGACTGATATGGCATGAATACATAATTTATGCAAGTGTACGACCATCATTGAGCAATAACAGAAATATGATGATGCAAAATGATGATCAAAATATCACTCCTAAATCTTTAAAAAAAAGTTAACATTAATTCATAAAAACAAATGAATAACATCTCAATTATTTCTTTTAGAATATCTCCAATGACTGTGTAAGCAGATTCTTAGTACAAATACAAAGGTGACATAACTATATTATAACTTAATCCACCTAATTTTATCTGTATTACAGAGCTAAGAGTGAATTATTTAGTGCAGTTAGATCTTAATATTCTTTAACATTTTATTCTCGAGCTAAAATAATCTAACAACTGTCTAAATAGTTATCAGGTTTTTGAAAGTCTGTAAAAATAAATGTCATCTTGAAAGTATGTATATAGTGATTCTTCTTGACTACATATTTGACTTTTAGCACAAGTGCGCAGGGCTGAGAGAAAGAATATATAGGTGATTGCTTGGATTCAATAGATTTTACACTACAGATAGCTTATGATCAAATTAAACTCTAGATGAAGGAATCAATGTAGTGAATGAATAACTTATGTATACATTGACTTACCTATGCCATAAATTATTTGCATTTGTTGGACAGCCCATGAAAAAATATTTGATAAAATTGGTTCTTTTTTAATATGTGACAATAGGAAGTATGACATGTTGATACAGGCCTGGTTTTTAATTAGATCTAGATATTAAATATAATTTATAGCAGAATTAAATACCAAATTAACTGCTAAAAAAATTTAAATATAAAATGTAAAAATCTAAATATGCTTTTTAGTTCGGTCTTTATATCTGACTCTTCATTATTTTTATTTTCATATTTCAATAAATTAAATTTATACATAATTATTTTGTCTGGAAATGGGTTTTACTCTGGCTTTAATCTAATCCAGGCTAATGAAACCCAATGTGACATGGCTCAATATCTTAATATTAGTTGACCAATTGTTAGCCATAGTAGTTTTTTAGAGACTGGAAAGTTTGTTAAGCTAATGAGTTTAGGTAAATATCATAACTAAATAGAACATGTGGTCAATGAGAAATTGACGCCTTACTAATGATGGAACCCTGATATGCAAGGTCTAGACTTACAGCATTTTTTTTATTTTATTTTAAATGGCATGGCACACAGGCAGACAGTGTACCGGATGGTAAATAGTTACCATTGTTTATAGACATCTGCAATATCAGAAGAGTGTTGCCTGCCTTGAGAAACATTTTACCACTACGTTTTAAAGTAAATCATCTTGTGTTCCTTGTGTTCCTCCCCAGATTGAGCTAAAACTAATGCCCTGAAAACAGATTCAGAAATCAGTTAAGGCTATAAAGTTCGTTGTTGCATTGATCTCGATGAAGAATGGCGTCAACGTTGCAGCTAGCTCAAATGTTGGCATAAAAATAAAGTTTTTAGTTAAAAGTCATTACCAGAAATAATTTTTATTTCTTAACATTTGCAATTATTACAATGTTGGTGATATAAGCTATATAGCAAATGGTACTGAAGATCATCACATAACCTTAACTAGAAGCTTTATATAAACTTAAAGCCTCCAGTTTGATAAATATTTGAACATGCTTTTATTTCAGATAAAACAGCAGTTTTTTTGGTTACTTAACTTTTTAACTTATCTTTTCTCAAGTGTACTGGTGGAGCGTAGGTTGATTTATTTTGTACACAGCTCATGTATTTTACAATTATGAATTATATAAATCATCATCGTCAGCCTCTTGATGTCCACTGAGGGACATAGGTCTCCCCTAATAATCATCATGATCAGCCTATTTCAGACCACTGGTGGACATAGGCCTCACCTCACTTTCCCTAATTCAGGCGGAGCCACTTGGGCTCGCCGGTGAAGCTGAAAACCCGGTGAAGCTATAGAGTCCAATAGGGTCAACAGCATTAGACACTTAAAGAAAAAAAAATCGATTTTCACGCATTACTTTCGGATGCGTCTCGGTGCACGGACCGCTATCTGCTTCAACAGACTGTCCGAGCCTTCGCTATGTTCATATAGCGATAGAATTTCTATAATAATTAAGTAATTTTTAATTAATCTGTATTTGAGATATCTTTGTGGTGTCACTGTCCTGTCAGAATCGGCGTTCCCGACAAATATTATTTAATAATATAAATGTTTGATTAATTAACGTGTTCGAAAATAACCAAGATAATATGAGGATAAATGACGTCTGACCCAATTGTTATGTTACCTTGCGAGTGGTTTTTAATGCTGATTTGATTTAATAGTCTGTAATAACAAAATGAGCATAATAGTAACACTAGAAATCTATTTTCCGTGTGATCCTTATTTTTTAATAATATCTAATGATACCAAATAAGATATAACCGTTGTTGGTTAGTTAATACCTAGGCGGGTTTCGTGCCTTGACCCAGGTGGGCGTAAAGCGCAATAGGTCACAGGGGGCGACCGCGGGGGGCATGTTTGGACGCGTAGTAGCGTAGTGACGTCAGGTTCGGTATCGATCCCGGCAGCCGTCACAACACCCCTCTCCTGCCTCGCCGCCTCGCGCATCTACGCAGCGCGCCGCCCGGAAGTACGCAGCGGCAAATGGAAAGCGCTCAGGGCCGCCCGCCCTGCTCCATCACTCGAGATAACCCGCAACTCCATCAATTTTAATTGTTTTCGCTAACTTCTTCACGGTTACGTTTATTCAAAGAGTAGGCCAAATGAAATAACACCAGTGCCATATACACAATGTGATCGTATTCGAGAATACACTTGTTTAAATATTAACTTAAATACGACTGTCCTACAACTTTGGATATTTACAATGAACCTTATACAGATTATCACCTGTATATGAATTCAGCAAAAACCGCGTTCTCACAAATTGCAGAATTACTTAATTTACTTACGAATTAATTAATTAATTTACTTACTTTACGAATTACATACTTAATTTTATTGATTAGTGCGTAGGCACTAATCAATAAAATGAATGTAGATTTACGTGAGAAATAGAATTAAAAAAATTCTTGGACAATTTTTAATGGCTAAAATTCGTGACGTTTAACATAAAAAACAATAAAATGCATAAAATATTAATATGTATATGAATAAATTCAACGATTAACACTGCTGTTACACAAATAATAATTTTTTTTTCTTGTCCTATTATCATCAATTCATTGTCACAAAGTAATCTAAAATAATATATGCCTATTGTAACAAGTGCGCAGATACCTTGTATTCGAAGGGCGCAATTTTTTCGACAGTCAGCCTTGACCTATACTAGGACAAATACACTTTAGTTTCGCAAAGGTATAGTCAAGTGGCGTTTACCTAATGTACAAAAATAATCACAATAAGGTATTCTTTATTTTCAGATGAATTCCATATTTCACACTTGGCTTTCTTAAAAAATGGCACAAGCCAATGAGAACGGTTTTTCCCAACCGCTGAAACGTTACAAAAAAATACCCATTTATGTTGTAGAAGAACACCATAGAGCATTATTTTTTATATATTCGGCTATTGGTGGCAAAAAGTTGCCTGTGGAAGGCACAACTTTATTACACTTCGATGCACATCCGGACATGCTTATAAATTCTAAACTGAAAGGAGAAGATGCCCGGGCTGGTAGACGTGTTTTTCCACATTTGGAAATAGAAAATTGGATTGTACCGGCGGCCGCAGCCGGTCATTTACATCGCGTTGTGTGGGTGCGCCCACCGTGGGCGAAGCAATTTTCAGATGGCCCTCGCAAGATCCGTGTCGGCGACCACCCTGAGACTGGTTTGCTACGAGTAGATAACTTAGAACCTTATTATATCTCAGACGCTCTGTATTCACCGCATCTCCTTAACGAAAGAACGTTTACATTTTGCGTGTCGGAAATGAACTTTCCAGAAGAAATTAACTTTGTAAAGTTATCAGAAGAACTTAATGTGTGCCAACCATATGTACTTGACATAGACTTAGATTTCTTTAGTACAGGAAACCCATTTCTAAGTATGTATGAGGAAATTGGATTGTATGATCGTTTGGAACCATTATTTCGTTTTGAACTTCCTAATGTCGATAACATACAGGAAATTGAGAAAGCAATGAAGTCGAGAGAACGCCAACTTATGGAACTTGAAACAATATTTAATTACTTAGATAACCATAATAGTCTCGACCATTACGAGGGAACGAAATCGGATCTGTTTTATAAGGTCAGGAAGCTTTAACTTATTAAAATGATAAAGGTTCTTACTTTTGATTCAGTTATTTTTAATTTATTCAAGGTTTCCGAAATTGTTGCCGCTGTTGAAACCGAGTCAAAACAATCCGGAAAATCGCCGGATTGGTGGATGGTTTACGCCGCTGGATGCACTAGGGATCAAGGAGGTTTACCTCACCACATTAGCACGGATGAAGAAATAATGAAGCTTATCAGGGGATCCCTCAAAGAATTATTGAAATGTTTGCCCCCACCAGTGCTAATTACTGTAGCTAGATCAACAGAAGATGGGTACTGCCCTAGCCATCAGGTAACTGCTGTTACATCTCGAAGATGATTGACATTTCTGCTTCATATTCCAATTTTATTTAATTCCATATAACCCTCAAAGGTGATCGGAGTTAGATCTTTAGGTCCTTACGAATTTGATATAGACAAATACGGATTGCAATAACAGGCAAAAACAAATGTCATCATCATTACTATATCTTGATACTAGGCCTTTTACGGGTTGCGCAGAGAGCACTCAGTGCTGAATACCACCGATTAAAATTATTGGTCTGACGTCAAAACCATTTTTGTATTCATTGCTTCCATTACAACTACTTATGCAATTGAAAATAATGGGACATGTGATATTATTAACGTTAGTACCTAAATGTTAAATGTGGCTAAAGGTACCTACACCTGCACGCACTACAATTTAAGCAAATTTTCTTTCAGGTGGAAAATATTCAGTTATTGGTATTACAAACATTGAAGGAAGTGTTTGAAACGGATGAGCCCACCTTTGATTATTTGGAAGAAAATCCAATGTAAACAAGACTTAATAAAATGATTGATCACAATTAATTAGTTTAATTTTTTTTGTTAAGAATAGTCACATCAACAATTATCAGATTCTTAAAATGTAGAAAAAGTATGTTTTGCCTATCTATCTCACAATTATTGTCTGTCAGGTCGTAATGATGCTTCAAATAATAAAATACGAGTTCAACTTTAAACAGGATTAAATCTAAGCCTACATAGGTTTTAACCCTCTCAATATGAGAGGAGACCCATATTCCAACAGTGGAATGACAAATGGGTCGATTATTATTTTTATTTTTATTATAGGTTTTAACTGCGAAATAATAAACATATCTGTTTAGTGGAAGAACTAATACGTGCTTTAATGACCAAAGTATAGATTTTTCTTGTTAAATTTTGAAAAGAGGTATACATGTATTCAAAAGCAAAACGGGTGACAAACGCATCTGATCCACTTCTCATTGCTAATTGACCTGACCCGGACCCACCTCAGTGACACCGCACGTACTAACTAGCCGCCATCTCCGAGTCGCCTCACTGTGCGCCAACTGAAAATTATTGGCGCAATTTGACGTAAATTTTATACGATCTTGTCTCATTGTAAACACTTACTACTCAATATGGCATATTTACACATGCTATGAATATGACAAGGCAAGTAACTGTACATTACATGAGAAAACTGATACTTTAATGAACATATTTAACGCGCATTGCCAAAAACATTACGCGACCCCTTATAGTTGTTGCATCATAGCATGGAGTGGAAAAATACAGAATACATTTAATAATAGCGAATACAACATTTCCGTTCATCACAACGCGCGGCTGCAGCATGCAGCTTTATGTCACCAATAATATGTCAATATATTCAAATGACCAATATATTCAAATTAGCAATTAATTTGTGTACGTACTATATCACATTATATGCTGTCTCTGGCCATAATATCATTGTTATGATCGGACAAACAATTTAGTAGTTCGATTGAGGGCGATTGGGGTTAACTGAGCATCGAAGCGGCAACTCGCGTGTCACCGTACGCCGGCCGCGCATTACATCATGCGACGATCATGTCTCGAAAAGTGAGTCGCCAATTAAATCTCATAAAAGGCTTTTGCGTGTAGCTTTAATACTAGAATATATACTCCAAGGAAATACCTAATATAAGTGCTCATTATTACTACGCGATTACAAAAACAACACAGGCTGAAGATTTTTTTACTAATAAATATTTTCGCTGTTAGTAACAAATTCACACGAATATGCGTTGCGAAACTTAAATGCGTAAAAAATCTAGGACAAATATAAAGGATTTGCTTATTGTTAGCCTTTAGCTAGTTAGCTAGTTGCTAATTATTTTGTTTACACTTTGTTTAGACTAAGATTTACATTCAGACGGCGAATCTTTCAGAAACTCGACTTGTATTGTGGTAGAGCGAATGTCGGTTCACAAAAATCCACGGAACTTCGTAACTTCACGCCTATGATCCCCGAAGGGTAGGCAGAGGAGTGTAGTACACGCCCACGTTTCACCAGTTAAGTTTACGTCCCGTTGTGATGATATATTCACTATTTCCCTTCTTGTTGTATGTGGAGTACCTATTAGTAATGATACTTCGTAGTTCTAAAACACTTACATATAAACATCGCATTTAAACTATTACTAAGATAAAATATCCATGGCAATATAGTAGGTTGGTACTCGTATCTACTTAATTGTTAAACAGCGTTCGTTGAATGGTTAGTTTAGTTTGGAAGATAATTTTATGTTTTTTATATTATATATCAAACAGATACTTAGTAAAACACTGACCATTTATATGATAATATCGTGATAGAAAAAAACGTTCATACAAAAATGCCGTTTGTCGTGAGACAACAGTTTTTACAAATCGATTACTGAAAGATCACAAACACCCTGCTTGTATGTATTATTGTGTAATAGTATAAAGCGTGAAAACAATTATAGCACACAATACTTTTGATTATTTTATAACTTAAACACTGATGCAACTGGGTCGAACTCCACGCCCTCTCCCCGCAGACTTACCACACCTACATTTGTCATACAGACATTCTCTCCCAGTGCAAAGAAAGTTTCCAGCACAACACGGCTGCGACTAACCACTCCTTCCTACTCCGCTCTCTATTACCATAAACATTGTATTCCAGTCACGGTCCAAGCTCTCGGGGGTCCTTTGGCGGTCCGCGTTAGGGCGAAAAAACGACTACAAGTTTCTCAAGATTAAGCTCTTAAAAACAACAAAATTCCGTCTCTTAACGGTTCCTAATCTCGTAAAGTCTCGGTTAGACAACGAGTTTTGATACGTACCTATCTGTTACCAATCAATTCTGGTTTCCAATAAGTCTGTTAACAACAAATAGTGAGCTACTGTTGCGGTGGTCGCGAGACTCGAATGGTAGCGGCCACTTGTAGCAGCTGCCTGGTCAGTTTATACTCTTCTCGTAAAAAAATATTCTGATCACGTGCTTCTAACATTGCATTGCCCCCATGAATGTGCAGCTTGATACAAGTTTGTAGGAGCTCACTTTAAACCTGTAGCTATTGACTAGTCTAATGAGTCAGCACGGAGTCTGGATTTATGCCTGATATCTAGCAATAGGCTCGTCCCTTATTCTATGATGGGATGTAGAATTAAACAGGTGGATCTTGAATGCGTACTACATTCCTTTGCATACCCCCTCGGGAAATACAGGCATGAAGATAAAAATACTTTATTGACTCATCGGCATGATGGCTCCCACAGAAAGGTCAACGTTAATATACGAAATGGAAAATGTTTAAAACAATATTTCATTTTCCTCGCATTTAGTCAAAAGAAGGTTCATGATGAAAGTTCTTATGAAAAGGAGTCGAGATCCTTTGTATTGAGGTAAAGAATCATGATGAAGAATAAGAGAAGTAGGTAAGTCTAACATCAGTATTATTCGAAGTCCATAAGAGTTCGAGCGCAACTCTACTAAAGTCAGGGCGAACTCTTGTGAAAGGTCGTCAAAGAGGTAAGAAAAAAAATGATAAACAAGCATATAAGAATATCAAATTTGGAAATACAATCACTGCTCATTAAAAATGTTATGATCTTTCAAGTAACCTACATGAACAGTAAGGTGTAATGGAATATCCGTATATTTTTTCGACTAACTAATTTACGTCAAAACACCCAGGTATATCTAACCTTTTACAACTATTTTACTGAAATAACCATCCGTTCATACATATTACATTGAAGCTTATCAAAAGTCGATCTCCTTTTTATTTTATCGGTAGTGTTTTAAGCGGCAACGATGCGTAACAAACGCGAGGAAGTCCAATTACGACCGCTTGCTAAACTATAGTAATTCAATTAATTGGGTATATACGAGCTGCAATGAACGCCACAGAAACCCTAATGGCAAATACAATTAACATGAATTTATCCCTTGCAACACTGTATTGGTACACTAACGAGTATACTAAATATGTGATGTGATATTTATTAGGATTGTTAAATCAAAATACTAAAATATCATGATGATATAATTATGTATAATTAATATTATACATATATCATATTATATATATATAATGTTAAACATATATCGTTAATAGGTAAAGGAAAAACATTGTAACGAAACTTACCCACATAACCAAGGTTTTCGTAATGTTCTCTAAGGTGTGTGAAGTCTGCCTATCCGCAATTGGCCAGGCTGGTATATTACAGCATTAACTCTTCTCATTCTGAAATTAAAACTGTATCAAACATTGGAACGACAAAAGTTATTGATAAAGATTATAATAAAGGTTATATTATGTATATTCTAATAAAACTAAACTCTACTTCGTCCCCTAGTCTTAGCTAACATGTCAAAATAATAATAAATTTCAACACACCATATTAATTTACAAACAGATTATAATTCTATTATCACAGCATACATATTCATGATATCAATGCTAATCACGCCATAGCCGGCAACAGATAATTTACTGGAGAAGAATATTCATGACACCAAATTAATTAATTACCTTTTGTTTAATAATGATTAATTTAGTTACAATATCAGTGTTATCTGATTTAGTGTATAGTAAACAGGAAAAGGAAAATTATTTATTAATCCAGTTTTTTTTGTATCCTGCGGAAGTTGAGAAGTAAATATCAGTTTGTTTCACGTTAACGATTATCTTCTTTTATTTCGCGATGAAACGTATAACATAATTAGTGAATCGTGGGGTTGCAGGTAATATTATTGTCTGCCTATTTTGGGAAATCATCATCGTCATCATCATTATCAGCCTACTCCCGTCCACTGCTGGACATAAGCCTCACCAATGGCACACGACTGAGCTCGATCTTCAACTCTTCGCATCCAACCACTGCCAGCCACTTTGCGTATATCGTCCCTCCACCTAGCTGGAGGG
>DWME01010060.1:0-10467 GCA_018244795.1 Parelbella ahira ahira | reverse complement strand
AATTAGAAAAATCCAATAGTACCCGACCTGGGATTTGAATCCAGGACCTCCCGATTGGCAGTCACGCTTGCAACCGCTTGACCAACGAGGCAGTCATTTTCTACTGATTTATATGCATTTAATCAAGGGTCATTCTCATAACTCATACTTTTACATTACACCTTGGAGTGGCATTATAGTCATCAAAGTGTGTCACCTGGGCTTACCTCAATCTCATTTAGCTGTTTGTTCCTCTCCTACAATATTTCATAAAAATTGTGTGTAGTGGTGTTTCTACTGCTGGCATATCTTGCACAATAACTTGAACCAGAATAGAACACAATTCTTGTGTATAGAATAATAGGCAAATAAACAAAAATAGTAGTAACTGAATGCATAATTTTATTGTGACATTAATCTGCAACAGTTTATCCGTCAGAATTCAACCTGTCTCGGGGTGTTCACATTTAAATTTCATTTATTTAGAATTGTGTCCATATTGATAATGTTTTGTTTGAATATGTCTATCTAAAGTTTCTCTATAGTTATTTCCGGTTTTTCTAAGGTGTGTGAAGTCTGCCAAACAAGCCTCCAGTAGTGTGGAGTGGACTAAGGCTTTAACATTTCCAATTTAGTGATGACAGTTATGTTCGGTAGAAGAATACTGAATAGTTTTATAATAAAATTTATGTAAAATTATTTCATTTGTTAACATAACATCACACCTGTAATCCCCGAAGGGGCAGGCAGAGGAGTCCAATACACTCCCACGTTTAACCAGTTACGTTTAGGTCCCATGGAATAGGTGGTGAGCCTATTGATGATTGATTTAGTGATGAGAGTTATGTTCAGTAGAGGAATACTGAATGGTTTTATAATAAAATTTATGTAAAATTATTTCGTTTGTTAATTGTTTTCAAAAAAATTTATATAGAACACAGGTGTGTTCATTGCAAGACACTTGTGGCAGTCAATTACTGCTATCAGCACTGTTCACATGATGGGTGCAGTCGCTCTGCAGCGAGATGTAGTGCTGGGAACATCTGCTCATTTAACTAAATATCTGGCTGTGTTTAGAGAAATAGAATTATTAGGGTTGCTGCTGCTGCTGATTGTAATCATATTCTATCATCACACCATGTCTTTATGGTGTAAGCAGAGAGCACAGAGTGCCAAATATCTATATCCTTTCTGTCCTGTATGCTTCTTGAAAATTTATTATTCTCATCATTCACATCGGGTTTTAAAGGCTCTCTGCTCCCCCATCAAACAGAATTCGACCTGTTTCATCAATTTAGCTAATTCTTGGTCATTGTAGATCTGTTTTGTTATTTATCCATCTGCCATTCTCGCTCTGTTTGTAAAACCTTTGAATAGAATATAATTTCTAAAAACTGTCGCTCCAAATCAGTATGTGCATACAGCATTGCACAATGAAAATGTGGCATACCACATAATGGCAAGGTAAATAGTCTGCACTGTACGTGTGCATTTACATATAAATCACCAGGTGGCAGCACACTGACCCACATCACTTGGCAGCTGCTGGTGAATCAGCAACTTGTTGTCTGTTTACCTCTTTTTATCCAATTTGCACATTTTACATACTTGAGTATATTTACTTTTGTACTGTCTCATAGAACTTGATATCTCTCACCCTCGCTGAAGTCATCAACGGTTGATATCAGTTTTTGGTATTAAGTATTATATGTTGTCTGCAGAGAATAAAGAAGCTAATTTAAGATAAGACATGCTTTTTTCATTTACTTTGTAAATGACCCATGTATGATTATCTAAAGATACATTATTGCAGTCCTTTTTTAAAATATTGAATGCATAGAAATGTATGTGATTTGGCATAGTTAAATTTTATATTGAAAAGTAGTGCAGAAAGCTGAAACTATTACATGACAGGTTTTTCAAAACTAGTAAATTAAATCTAAGCCATTATATTGCTAGCTTTGTTACTGTCAATTAAAATTGAAAAGTTTTTATTCATTATAAGGTATATAAATACACTGACCGTCAAAACAAATCTTATTCATCAGTGGAATTATTTATATTTTTATATATTCATGGGCTTCGAAAAGGCTTATGTAGACCGGAAGAAGCCAACAGAAAAATACTCTCCACTCTGTTTAAAAAAAAATTGGATATTGTAGTGTGTGTTCATACACTTGCTCAGAGCAAATATTTGTAGGTATACCGTGTAACATAAAAACTGTGATAGTATTAAATTTTAAAAGTTTAATGAACTACAGTCACAATTTAACCATCACTAATCAACTTGTACATATAAATATATTCTTATATGAAACCAATAGTTGATGAAAAGGAACAATGCCCAGATGAGCTCAACACAGGCAATGAATTGTCAGTTTAATGTCCTGAGTACTAGAATATTCATGGCTATCTTACAACATAGAATACTGGCGTAGTGATTAAGTATAAAGCGACCATACACAAGGACTTGTTAATGTCTGTAAGTTAGCAATCCTCAAATCTCCCTTAAGTTACAAAGAACAGTGTCCAGTTGCGGGAAATGTTCTTACATGAAAAGAAATATATATTTTTTTTGTAACTGACCTTGTACTTAGCTTAGGGTGCTATTTGTAAGCATTCATATAATTGAGTTGTAAAATGGTATTCAGGGTTAGACCGAGGGATAACTAACAATACACACCCTTTGATCTTTGCCATTCCTTTTGTGTTATACTGATAGTCCCCTATCTTAGATTTGGGAAGACGTCCACGTTACACTTAGGCCAGAGAGTGTTTTCATAAACCTTTATTACATTCTCTGCTATAATTTAAAATGTCTCTGAGATATGTAACCATAGCTACTAATTTTACCATATTTTACTTAAACATTATTCTTAACTTTTAACATCTCAACTCAACTCTGTTTTATCATCTCAACCATCAGTAGTTATAAAATATGTTGTCCTTTTAGAAGCACTGAGCTCAGTATCCCATATAAAAAAACCACAATTTTTATTTAAAATAAGTTCTTCACTTCTATGCAATATGCCTTTGGGAAATTAATTGATACAGCCTCGGCAATCTCTCAGAGCTTTAGTTGTCAAGCTACAGCGTGCCTCCGCCGTGCCGCCCTCAGCTGGGAGTTGATGTTATTAGTTTATTTTATTCAGATAACTTCACATTCTTCTATACTTAAATGTGATGGCAATAATCTGCTAGTAGCCAGCCCGGGGCACATCGCTGTCATGAGAAATGTACTTATTTGTATGTTTATTGTTTTATTATTTATGTCATATAATAATTATTTTCGTACACCCCATACCCTATATCGGATTTCTGACATAATTGAGTCCTACCCAAAGGAGACAACCTTTGGCAGAGATAGCTTGCTAGAGATAAGGCCGCCTCTTGTATGCCTTACAATTTTGTATTGTTCTGTTGTATCATTCAGGTGTACAATAAGGAATAAATGTATTGTATTGTACCAATATATATGCTTAAAGAAAGGTCATTAAGTCTGATCTTTCTTTAGCTTAGACACACTACCAGTCAAGCCAAGTGAGATTAAGAGAATTAATATAGTTTTTAACAGACAGTAGAACATTTGTAGCTTTGTGGTGTTTTGGCACCCAAAGGGTTTGCAAGTTCTTGGAGCATGGCTCTTGGAGGGGTGCATGGGACCGTGGCGGCAGATGCAGGGTTATCTCTCTCTGACTTTAATATTTAAGTGGTGTTATTAAAGCTTGTCGATGACCTGCAGTGCAGTTTAGATATCAGGGATACCAACGCGTGTCTTTAGAAATACAGATAAGGGTGGCTTGGTGCAGTGAGCTCTGGGCCCCAGTAGTCATCAGTAAACACTGCAGCTTACTTGTGTTGTTTATATTATTACTATTGTACTATCACACAGGTCTCCTTCAAGTTAGCCCGAGAGCACCAAATGCCATATATTTCTTTTTAGACATAGTGTCCCTCTTCTATTGTTTCTACTTTTACTCTAGTTTATATATGAATTTTTTTGCTATATTAGAAATATTAGGAAGTGCGGCGAGGTGTAACCCAATCTACTTTACAATAAGCACAAGTTACGTAAAATAGATGACTCATAAATGTGTAATTAGTATGATTTAAACTTACACTGATTAGTGACGTAACGAGATCATAATATTTGATGTCAATGAGCGACAGATATGCAAAAGGCGCGCCAATTGCAACGGCTACGAGCGGCGCGCGCTCGCGGGCAGGACTGAAGAACACGTACATATGTATAAATAAAACATCAGACGACGTAACAATCTTGTAATTGTTTTGCCGGCTTCCAACTTGCCAACTTTAGAAAAACAACGGAACAGGATTATTGTATCATCACGCCAGGCATGTTACAGGGTAGATAGAGAGTACGGTCCGACACATCTCTAGCCTTCCAGATGATCTGCTTCTAAATTTATGTTTTTTTTCATACACGCACGCTGGTTTCGGAGACGACTCACTCTCCCCTCAGCCAGTTTCTGATCTGTTTGGTAATTTTTATATGGAAAAATAGATTGTTTTGCGTTCAGAATGCGAAAAAGATCTTGTAAATAAAATATACAAGGTTAATTATCGGCAACAAAGGGGAGTGAGTCTCCCCCACCCCGAGAAAGGGCCCCGAGCGGCGTTGTGTTTTTGTTATCCCCTTCATTCTTGGATCATTAGCTGTCATTTATATTGATTTATCTCGTATCTAAATTGTTGTCATTAAGAATTCCACAAAAGAACTCAACAAGAACGAAGCAATAAGGGTGAATTAAATTAACAACAATGTTGTAAGTAATCGTCGGCTTGCAACTTACAATTTAATTTCCCCCTCTTTTACCTGCCAATGCAGCTGTGCACAGTGGCATCAGTTCCTGCCACAGTACGTAGCGACCCTGGCCGATGAGTGGCAGTTGTGAGTTTGGTTCCCGCACGGGGCATTTATTTCTGTGGTGAGCGCGTCTATTTATGTACTTTTATGTATATTTTGGAATGACAATAACATTTTATAATTGGTTGAAATAATGACATATTTGAACTCGTCGTTTGTACTCGTACTTCAACATGGTATGGGGCTGGTGGTACGTAGGCAATAGGTAATCTTTCGACGAACATGAATCCGTAGTATTTTTGATAAACATGATTCGTGAATATGAACGCGGGCGAATTGGACAGTCGCTTAACTGAAACACCACTACGATACCGGACGTGTAGTCCTGCACGTTTCAGTTAACGTAAACGAAAAAGGATGGACAGACCGCCCTGGATTCGGTGATCTTTGCAACCCACATATGTACATCACCAAACCCAAGCCCACCAGATGGGCCCAAGTGGCTAACTAGATGAAAGCCTCACAAAGTAATATCGGGGCCTAATTATAAAGACACATTTATGTCAATACACACGTAGGTCGTTGATCGACACGTGACAATAGCGACGAAACTGCTGACTCCGTCCGTCGAGCTCCGGGCGCGTCCCACCCGCGGCGGAACAGTTCTGTATACAACCATCCTGGGAGTTGAACAATAGCTGGTCACTGTAGCACATGCGTCCATTTTATTATTGTTTTTATTACACTATAGCCGGGTGCCTCACGGGAGACGCGAAGAGCACGAGTGCCAAATATCTTTGCCCTTTCAGACCTCACTTGCTTTTCCTATATTTATTATTAGGTCAAGCTGTGTCCTGGTCCACCGCGGCGCTTGCATCCATCCACGTTCGTGTTGTAGGTCTGTTTTGCCATTCTTTTAAATGCTGTGTTTTGTACCTTTCCGAACTACAGGAGCGAGCCCATCATCGTTTTGATACAACTCTATTTCACACAAAGCGTCTTTCCAACGTTTCTGGTGCGAGCGCGGTCGGCGAGCCTCGAGCCGCGTTTATTATACTTTCAATTTGACACGTTTTACAATCATTTAAGTAAATCGGAAAATGAGAAAATTTCTAAATGTTTTAAGGATACTAAACTGTTGGGTGTATTGCGAAAGTAATAGTTCTCGAAAACGCCGAGTCGCCTTCCGGGCTTAGGAAGAGACATTTTACGATACGGTAAAATAGCAAAGAATTCGCAGGCCGCAGTTTTTTGCAACGAATAATAAGGTATGCCGTGCGCTGACCAGTATCTCGGCGTGCCTAAAAATAGATCTCTCCGTTGCACGCCGATGTGGCCGAGTTAAGTTTTTATCGCAGCGCGCACACAGGCGCGGGCGCCGCCGCGAGAGACGACAGCTAGGCAACAGAGGCGTGGAGTCTAGCGCTCGGCCGCGACGTCTAATGATATTTTTACTTTTAGTGCAACTGGCCATCCACAGGGCGGCATCGCGTGCGACGTGTCGCTGATTATACCGACTACATTAATTCCATTCAACATCCGCGAATACCTAGTCTATTTTTCACGATTATTTCTTTCATTTGTTCAAAACGTTCAAATTTGACAGACATACGATTGTTCGAGACAGGAGTGAAAAAGTACTTTCTAGGCAAGCGAGCGTCCTGGGCTAGGAGGCTGTGGTCAGGTGTGAGCTTATTGTTATAAAAATACACATATTTAAGTATATCCACCCAAAATATCTAGACCATTTTGCAATTAGGTATATCTTCCTAACAATATTCAAAAGAAAAACTTATTTGTGTTACAAAGAAATCAAAACAAAAATGCATTGACCGCTTTTTGTCAGTCTGTACGTACCTACATACATACATAATATGTCTATGCACTTAGACATGCATGTAATCGTCGAGACTCCAAAAAAAATCTTCTTCTTAGCGTGTCGATGACAAACACATGCCAAAAAAAATAAAAAAATATATATTCATTGTCCATTTATTCTTGGTGTCTCAGGACATGTATGTATTTTAGAAAAATACATCTGTTTGATGAAAATGACTAATAATCTCGAGCGTTTCAACATGTTTACGAGATACGATTACGAATATAATTATCACTTTATATATAGTGACGATGTCAATTCGCGCTTGGCCTGCTTGCTAGACTATGGCCTTAACGGTCCTATGGTGACAGGAGAGCCGTGTCCGGCTGTGGAACGATAAAAGTATTGTTATAATGATGTTTTAGTAACAAGCGTCGCAGTCCCGATGTCGGCTTAAGTTGGCCTAAGCATTGCATGAACCTTACGTAAATGAAATGGTCCAATAGCAGGTAAGTGTCCAGTCGCCTTGACAGCGCCGGCGCAAGTGGAATGCCGCGAGCGGGCGGCCTCAGCGCGGACCTTTCACCCGGCGCGGAATTTGATTGAAATTTAATCGCCTTCGAGCGCCACGTGTGCCCGCAGGGCCTGCGTTCGCCGAATTACGACTTAAATGAGGTCCGCGCAGGTGGACCGTCCCCCACTTTGTTTCATATGCACTTGTTTGACTTGTCAAGACCCACTGCTTGAACATTACTGACAGTAACCTAAATGCGAATGAAATTCTGTAGGGCAGTGCTTTTAAACCCGTGGATCGCGATCCCAAGGGAGGTCGCGTAACCTTACTCGGAGGGCCGCCGAGAAAAAACATAGTCAAGCTTCTATATGGTTCCCTACAGTAAAACAATTTTAATGAGACGGATGGTCTTGATTATTTTTCAAAAAAAATTCAAGTTGTGGTGCCATGTTTGAAATGTTAATAAGTAAATTATTTTCTAATCGCAGCCTACTTTGCCCCGACAAGGAGGAGGCCAAATTTTTTTAGCCAGGAAAGGGGTCGTGCATTTAAAAAGTTTGAAGAACACTGCTGTGGGGCATCCTGATCGGGTAAAATTAGTGCTGATCACCGTAGCATGATCAGGATAGACTGGCAACCAG
The DNA here is from genome assembly GCA_018244795.1 of Parelbella ahira ahira. Classification (NCBI taxonomy): domain Eukaryota; kingdom Metazoa; phylum Arthropoda; class Insecta; order Lepidoptera; family Hesperiidae; genus Parelbella; species Parelbella ahira. The sequence goes on along the minus strand of DWME01010060.1, from coordinate 2,686 downwards.
TGCCTCATTATATTAATGTTAACTTAAGATTTCATAAATCAGCTGGCGTATTTGTTACACGATCAGCAGATTATGGCTCTTGGCTGCGAAACGACTGATGACCTACTCTGAGCACGTGTCGCTTCCAGACGGGTGAGGTCGAATAAATCGTTTACCCCGTGGTCCCATGTAAGTGTCAGAGTGACACGCGCATGTTTTGGGAACAGCCAGTGTCACAGATGCGCGGTGAAACAATATTTTACACGACACTGTTATATGCATTTTGTTTATAACTGGAACGGATTGGGTACACTTGCCGAATGTGAAATCTTCCCTCCGATATATGAAGAGGCTTCGGAAAGAGTACTCTATTCCATATGAGATACTTGAACATACACGTGGAGGGGACGAGTCGCCGGCCGCCATTCCCGTACGACTGCATTGTCACAACTCCTCGAGGAGCGTGCACGTGCACTATTTTGAATGAGCGCGTTACAATCGCATTATGCAAGCGCCGCGTGACGGCCCGGCGCAGTGCGCGCGCGTAGTCAACACACGCGTGACTCGCTGCGAAGGCAGCGTGCACCTCTGCTGTGTACTGCACCGGTGCCCGGCTGTGCGCGGCTCCCTCGACACTGTATAGCCGAATGTACGTAGACGAGGCATGTCAGCTCTGTGAGGTAGAAGATATTTGGTACTCGCTGCTCTCCGCCTACACCTAACATAGCCGGCGTGATAACTTTATGTAGTCGTGTTAGTGTAACGAGTACAAATAGTAAATAGATCGTTGGGTTTTCGACTATTTCGATGGAGACTCCTCGCCCGTATGTCTCTATGGCCATAGTTGACAATCTATCATTCATTCGTGTGATGTGATTCATTAGCAGTGGGTAAATTGAATGTGTAAATGTGACGCGGAAGTCGTAATGCATGATGTGTTGTTTTAATGAGCTTTGCCGCCGCCTGGACTCGCCCACTTAATGAAGCTCGCGGTTTGGTTTTTCATTAAATTATTCATCATTCAATATTTGTGTATACATCGACAGTAGGTATGAATTTGCCACGCTCCAATAGATCTACGGACAACGGGACTGTTTGTTCAACTGCAGAGCTTGGATCCAACCGTCTAGCACATGATATATGATTGTTAGAGTGAAGTCAAAAATATGACAGGGCCGCAGCCGACGCAAATCCTTTAGTGAGCACATTCTTTGCTTGCAGGAAACATTGCATAGCCCGGTACATTTCTAACATCACGACAGAAATATCATTTGATTAACGATTTGACTGGAAACATTATTTACTCTTGTTAAAGACGATAGGTACACTTAGACCGAGAAGCGCGCTTAGTGACACCGTGTAGACGACATTGTGACGGTTCCTACTGAGTACTACCACACATAACTCCCGTGTGAGCACAAGAGACATCGTAAAACGTACATTTGGTGCCGACCCGGAGGAAAAGCGGGTCGACGGCCCCATTCCGGCAGGCCTACGTCTAGACTGTACGTATTTTGTGTCGATAAGTATCTGTGCACAGTCGCGTAGTCCCCTCGACGCCGCAGGATTTATTACACTTCATTAGCGGACATTTGTACGGGAACGTGTCTGCGCTCGGCCGCCTTCACTCTAGTTCCTTCATAGACTTGCTGTGGATTACCTAGAACTCAGTTTTAGGAGAGTACTTGAACTTAATTAGTAGTCGAAACTTGTTTTTTAATCGTGCCGATACGCTTTGCAGTAACAAAAGCTCTCATCTCACGTTTTCAATTTGATCCTTTTGTATTATCACTAAAATTTTAGGTGTTTCATGAAAACGTCCTTGACAACAAACCGGTTCGTGTTTGGACAGTTTTCGATGAAAACGTTCATACAAACTGATGAATTGTTTCGCGTTGCAGGCTGCACGAGGAGATCGAGCACTTCTACATGTACATGTCGCCGACGGAGACGGAGCACCTCGTGCGCACCACGGTCGTGAACCGCATCCGCGGCGCGATCCTGGCGCTGTGGCCGCAGGCGCGCGTCGAGGTGTTCGGCTCCTTCCGCACCGGCCTCTACCTGCCCACCAGCGACATCGACCTCGTCGTCATCGGTGAGTCCCCCTCGCGGCTCGCCGGGACCCACCCGCTTCTTACTAGCTATAATACTGGTTCTTTATCTGAACGTTTAGTTTGATGAGAAATATAAGCGCGGATGAACAATGATCGAAAATCCTAAACTAAACGAAACAGCTCCTCGAATATTCTATATGAATAAGATACGTATTTAATGGGTATGTATTGTGTCATTGGGATTTATTAAAGGGTTCGTTCGTGCTCCTATATATTGTAATATAATGTTAAAATGTGCTCGGTTCACTTTCCGCTCGGGAGTGCGGCCGAGTCGTATTGCGTATCAGCTTATTATTGATTTGATGTCAATCACTATATTTGGCTCTATTCACAATATGTAGAATAACGGCATACTTAAATATTCTGATCCTTGTTATAGTCGAACAGTGTACGACACGATATTCATGTAATATTTATGTTGTTATGACGTTGACTGTCTCGTTGGTCGAGTGTTTGGAAGCGTGATTGCCGATCTGAAGGTCCTAGGTTCAAATCCCGGGTCGGATACTATTAGACTTTTCTAATTTAGAATTTCTAGTAGTGACTCGGAGTCTGGATCTGTGCCCGGTGTATGGCAATAGGCTCACCACCTA
>DWME01010059.1:0-10467 GCA_018244795.1 Parelbella ahira ahira | reverse complement strand
AATATTTAAAGCAAATTAGGCTACCTATCTGTCTCTTTCTACTCGCGCACGCACAGGTAGCGCTAGCGTGAGTTTATTACTTGAAAAACAAGTTGGTCTTTTGCTGCGCATGCGTCTGTAGTGAGATAGAGATAGACAGGGTATCGTGATCGTTTCTTTCTTTCTATCCATCTTACGTTGCCGCTTACAGGCAACCGTATGTATTTCGTACTCTATTTATAATACAACTATGGGTACGCATAACATATGCTCTGACGTTTCAACGGAAATGTGGTACATACCACTGATTGTTTGACTCCAAAACCTTTTTCGTGTCGATGGCAAAATTTGTTTCAATGTTTAGGAAATATAAAATAAAACAATAGAATCAACAAAGCGATTGAAACACAAGAACGTACTTATCGGTCATCCAAACCAATTTATAGAATAGTCGTTTCTTGGTTGCAGCGTGCTCACGCAGCTCAATGGGGTGCAATAAGGGTTTTAATCATAAATGTATTAATTACACTTTTACTGCTTGACAGCTTTTATATATCTCGGCCACCTTATTCCATACTAACGCTTGGTCGTATTTCAAACTATAACTGTAGACACTGTAGATCGATTCGAAATCTCCAGAGAAACTAACTTCATTTCGAAAAACTCGTTATTGTATCAATTGATAAGCCTTGCAAAAGGGCTTTTTCTTTTTCGAAACTGTGCCGAAGTTAATAAAAGTTGCGACGTACTGAAGACCCGGAGAGCGGCATTGTTAATTATTCTACTTGTACGATTGGTTTTCAATAAAAGAGTATGATAATTCCGTTAAGCAACTATCTAGGACAACTGTTCTGTTCTGTCCTGCGTTGTGAATAGGAATCTTCATATTAAGAAATGTTTACGTATTGGAACCGTTACTTGAGTCTTGGGACTGAGTTCAGTGCATTTGTTCAGTGCAGTGCTGAATTTTTGTCAAATTTGATCAATATTACATTTTTAAACTTATCTTACTTAAAGCTTCAACATTTTATAGTATTTATACTTTTGATGATGAAGTCTGTAATAAAACAATAAAAATATATGAGTAAATGAATTAATTATTTATTTACATTTTAGACGACGGGATCTAAGGGCATACGTATGTTAATGTCTCAGGGTACGAAGTGACAAGGAGAATTAATCACACCAAAATATATTACAAAGACAGTAGAAGCTACCTAATGCACAATGAACTATGTATTCGGCATGAAATTAATTTACAGAATACAATCTAACTTAATAATATAACATGAAACAGAGCACAGAGAGCAAAACTTGAGAACTACATATATATATAAAACCACAACTACATGCGGAGCACCTTCAAAGGGAACATAGTCTTAATTAACAGGTCAAATAAATTATTGGATATAGGGCACGAATGGATCGATCTTCAGTCACACAATTTTACACAATAAGTAAAATTAATTAATTAATCTCCGTTCTATCATACTCTCTGTATAATCTCTTCTTAATATTTTTATAACATTCACCAGGACGCCCTCCAGCTAAGTGGGGTAACGATATTCGCAGTGACCGGCAGTGGTTAGATACGTAGAGTTGAAGATCGAGCTCAATGGGGTGCTATTGGAGGAGGTACTAATGTACTAACGTGCTAGAACGTCCTCACTGTCCAACACTAAACATATACAAACGCGTATTACTGTGCTTAGAAGAACGAACAGAACGCCGAGACGCACAGAACAGTAATAGTGAACGAATCAATTTGAATAAATTATAAACTGAATTATTTGACAGCATCTGGTTATTTGTATGACATTAGGTAATATCTAGAAAGTGAGGACAGTGATCGACCCGCTAGAATTAGATTAGTAATATTACACGAACACTGACAAAATGTCTATTTAAATAATACGTTCCCCGACATGCATACATAAGAGAGATGTGTGATGAACTCGAGTAACATTCTTAGAAGATTCTTATTCTTAAGAGAGTTGCTAAAATTAATTGCCAAAGCAATGGCGCGTGTTGCGGTTATGGCTACAGTAATGTACCTAGCTCCGCCATGTTGTTTACCGACTAATATCGCGACGCTCTGTATGTGGTCTGTTGTATGAAGAACTCTATCTATACACTTTTGTACAAATAGAATAACAACGTTTATTTATTAATGCTTGTATAAACCGGCCTTTAAAATAAAATTGGAATATAAACCATAATCATTTAATAATAAGTCTCCAAAACTGGTGTACACGTATGAAGATAATGATAAACGCGGTTGAACGGCATGTCTGTAAGGATAGAGACATTTGTCACTGAATGAGCTCCTCCTACCTCGTAAGTCATAATATTAATGCTATAATATTATGAAATATTATGAAAATATTATGAAACGAAAAATATTACGATAATATTATGAAAATACTGAATGTTATCACCATCAGTTCAATACCCTAGAAGGTAAAGCGTAAAACCGTCGCAGCCCTTAACATATCTTTCCACTTCAGAAACATCTCCGTAAACTGCAACTTTAGCTTCCATAAATCTTCGATAAATTTATTCGTGAACTTATTTCGTTCAGGAAGTTCAGGCACATTTATTTCAACATAATGTTCATGATCTCATTTTTATTGCACGTTGCAATAAAGCAAAACGTGTTCTGAATAAAAATCGGAATAGTTGGAGTCTATTGCGATAGAATAAGTTTTTCATTCAGTTATAACATATGAAACAAGGTATTAACGCGCAGATCTTTTACGGAAATCAGTTTAAATTGGGTAAGTTAGGTTAGGTTGGGTTAGGTTATTAAAACAAAATAGCCTAGTAAGGCTTATAAGTACCATAAATTCACTTGTAATCAATGAATTTCCAGAACGTTTTTCTACCTTCTCTTGCATGTCTTCTCAATTCTTTCTGTAATGTTAATTAAATAACGGTTTTTCTACGGGGCTGCTTCCGAAGTGTCCGACAGAACGCTGCGTGAAGTACAATGTTGCTTCAGACTTTGCCTGCGATCTCACAAGCGACTCACGTCACCGCCCTCGTTATTATTCCGCGAAAATATTTATTAAAGAGCAACTATTTCACTGTCCGTCAAACATTCTGGACGACGGCTCACTGAGAGGAATTTGAATTCTTACCCCAGATCACTATTATTAAAGCCAAATTAGAAGGCAATGTGAGTTTTGAAGGCTCTATTTAACAGTAAAGCCAAATAGAGCACTAAAATGAGTTCACTAGTTTTTAGTTCAAGCTTTCTATTGAACATACATTTTTAACGTATGTTCTGAAAATAACAGATGATTGAACTAGTTTATTTCTATTCTTTTAACAACTGGCAATTTAGTTGCGAAATACTAGTTTCATTTTGTTTAAGTATTCCCCTTTTTCTAAACCTTTAGGCGAGAAATAATTACACAAACGAACACTTCAATACAAAATCAACTAGAATATAGAAACGAATGCCGTGTTAGACGCTAAGGGCAACTGACTTTACAGTTACATCCGTGTGGATTGTAAGTTTGCACTAAATTTACAATTTAACATACGTTCATCTTGATTTAACGCTACAAACACGCCCAGCAGGGAATAAATATGAGTACCTACCTACCTACCTAGTAACTAATCTGACTCGAGCGTGCATCATAACAGAAAGGAAATTCCGTTTGCAACCTCAGTTACCTCCTGGGGAAACAAGTCACGTATTTGTACCGTTTATCATAACACACGTTGCTTCCTCTGTGCAATAGTGTTTCGGTTCTGGAAACGTCGCTAGCGTTCGAGTGACACTAATGTTATTTATGTCATAAAATCTGGAAGCAACAAATTAATGGATTTTAGGAAACTTATTTTTGCAGATTGATAGATGAGTCCTTGCTATCATCGGCTATTTAGCACACTCTTCTTTAAACTTGGACTGGTTTTTAAAGGAATTGGATTAGATATAGCTAAGGAATGAAAAATCTGTATAAAATACAATGGACCTCGTTACCTACATACACTATACATGTACATATATGTGTGTATTAACTCGTTATAATCGGTGATCCCTATTTTACAAGTTGTCGCTCTTCATGTACTATTACGATGTTTTTAGATTTTTGTGATAATTATGTTACAGTATAGAGGCCCATTTGCAAATACGCAAATCCCACGAAAAATCTCTGTCTCATGTAGCCATTCCTTGCCATAAGAGTTACATCTGGACGGTTGACGGGTTCCCGGTACCAATCCCACGTGGAAGTAGGTCGAAGCGCAACAATTTAATCCGTATTATACCAATATTCTCATTTCCCGCGTTGTAAAAAATGACATTCGATATAACAGTAAAGAGACCCGATGTATAAATAATATTTAATCTTAAGTCTATAGTAATAAGACTCCAGTTGCGAGTGAAGATTTGTGTAAAAATGTTATTTATGAGCAAATGATAATGTAATGAAATGAATACGTAATTTATAACAAGGGAAATTGAACTTCATTTCATGGAAGGAAGATTTGATTTATGGCACCGTGCTTAGGGTGAGGAGTGTCGTAAAACCTTGTGATGAAATGCGCGACAGGCGACGTTCATAATAAAATACTGTAAGGTTTTTTCGTAATTGACTTTCTTATTTGATTTTGGAATGTTAAGACTATATCATTTGCTACAGTCGAAATTATAGTAAATGAGTCTGGGCCTATTCTGACGCTCGAGTGTTGATAAAAATATTATATGGATTTATGAGTGTTCCTGATTTAAATAAAAACGTGTGTGTGTAGTTATGCACGCACGTAAGAAGTTATACTTCTTTGGTGTAACAAGGTAAAAATCATCGGTTCGGTCAGTCGATTTTTCGTGACGGTGTACGCGCGCATCGTAAAAATTTGCTCTTATCATTTTTCCCTAACGCGTTATAACTTCAAAAAGTTTTTTTGAAAACGAACTTTTCATTTACGGCTTTTATTATAAAAAGTTCTCTAGCGACCGCCCAACTCGTGGTATGGACTATTTCATTTTTATAATCCTTATTTTAGAGTGCTCTTAGATAACGAAAATGATATTTTTGTAGTGCGAATGATTTTGAAAAACATTAATAAGACTTTAAAGAATGAAGTGCAGAAGATTCAGTGAAAGCGGAAAGATGTTAAATTCATAGACCTGCTTTGGTTTCAATCTGCATTTTATTGTAAGGTTCCCGACCTGCAAAGACGAGATCTGTAGGTAACACTACGCGTAACTTCTATTACACAATAAATGTTCTTTTGCATATACTTAATGTAAATGAGAGCTATTATCATACTTATTCCAATGTTTATTAGTACACCAAAGCGAGATAGAAATCTTATATTCGCATGTCTTGATTACACCCAGCGCTGGGGAGATTACTTCGTCAGACTCTACTCTCTGGTTTTATCCATATTGCGAAAGTAGAAAATACATTAAAGGCGCTTTCTCAATTTAATGATACTATTTTCATACTCCACTATGCTCTTTGACGATTCAGGTCGTGTCTCTGAGGAGTGACGAAATAAATTCGTTCGCAGAAAACGGCATCTCATTCAGCGAACGTCTTAACTCTCGTCGGGCTTCTTTTTTTGAATTAATATAACGAACGAACTCCGTTTTTTATTACGGAACCCTAATGAAAATAATTTGTACAAACGTCTGTTATTTTGCAATTACATTTGTTTCATAAACAAATTGTTAATAAATCTTGAGAGCTTGCGTCAACTCAAACAAAGATTATTAAAAATATTTATTTTCATTTTTTCCAACTCTGTGAGGATACACATACTTCGCACACCGTACTTTCTACCTGCCACGACATCGCGTCGTCCTGGCGCGGAAATATGTACATATTATATAGGTATGTACACTTACGTATTGCGATGTTTTAGACACTCAATTAAACACACTTAAATCTTGTTTAAAATAATGTGCGGTATTAAGTTCGGTGTTGAGTTAATCATTAGATATCAGAAACTCAAGCTTACGTTTCTACGTCCACTATCTTCCGCACACTTATTACTGCCCTCCACCTATTTACTTAGACTTGATATTAACAAATCGTCGGCAGCCGTTTCCAATAAATGTTATTACGCAATAACATGCTTTAGAACTTAAGTTAATTTATTCTTTTTTCTTACAAATAATTCCGTAATTTATTCACCGTTGTACAGGTAACGCGTCGCTGGGAGCAATATAACCTAGGTATACTAACAACGCGTAGCACTTAAGTTGTCTCATGTTTCTCAGTTGCTAAGAAAATTGCTTTGAAGTTTCCTTAAACGCTAATGCCACGTTAACACCTGTGGTATGCGCGCTGAGCTTTGTTTGGCGTGGCGCTACGAGAATGCTACGAAAACCTTACAATATTATTAGAACACTTTACAGTTGAACACAGTACATTAGTTCAATCGTTCCTGCGTATAACGTTCTACATTAAATATGGGATCGATGTGTAGATTTACTTGAGACGTAAAAATACATCAATGTCAGCATTATCATCACAGTCAACCGGTTTTTTGTAAATGTACATAAGTAATTTGTATGAAGTGGTAGGTAGGTGGAGTGACGATATATGCAAAGTGGCTGGCCGTAGTTGTATGCGAAGAGCTGAAGATCGGTCTCAGTGGCGTGCCATTAGCGAAGCCTATGTGAAGCAGTGGACGGGAGTGGGCTGATAAGGATGATGATGAAGTGGTTATAATTGAAGTGAAGCATACTGGCAGTACGTCTTGCATTGTTTTCTTCAATCTGAAGGTTTAATTTTCGTGATAGTGTATAGTATTAATAATTTTCCTAACCTAAAATTCTCAAATAAATAATCTATTCTATACGGACTACGCATTTATGAGTGCAAATGGATATTATTTTAAAGTATATCAGCATTTACTAGTAAGAAAAATACACTTTTGTCATTATAAATAGGTTAGATCTTGTCCGCACAAGTCCTGTGTGGGCGAAAGTTAGAACAACATAAGTGGCAAAGACACGTGATATCTAACTCAAGAAAAAAGACACCAAGTGTAACGTGTTACACAATGGCTTGGAGATAAATATCGGGGAAAGTTGTGCGATAACATGGCGACAGGACGAGCTAGTTATTGGAGTTTGTTTGGGACACATGTATATTTGCTATCCGCGGCTCAGTTTCGTTTTGGGTCACATTGATAAAACAACTAAAGATAAGGAAAAAGATCAGTAATTACCCTATTCTTTTTGAACACTGTATTATTTGCGCAAATTACATTGTTAGTAACAAAAACTAGTTACGTCATCCTTAATACGTTAATCCTCTCCAAGAGGCACCACACCACCGCGTTTGTTACACGTTCATTTCTGCAAACATATTTGCAGCAATATTCATTTTTTTATTTGTAGACTGCCTCGTTGGTCGAGCGGTTGCAAGCGCAACTGCCGATCGGGAGGTGCTGGGTTCAAATATCGAGTTGGGAGCTAATGAATATTTCTAATTTAGAATTTCTAATAGTGACTCGAAGTCTTGATCTGCGTATGGCAATAGGCTCACGCTGAGCATGTGCTGGACTATTCATTACTTACTAATAGGTATACACAAATAAATTTAAAGTGAAAATAATGAATGAAATTTCAAAAGTAGGTACTGCTTAAAACTGTTAAAGTCAAAGTTACTTTTTTTGGATGTACATATTTGAAATTTTTAACTCGTCGTTTACTAACCATCTGACAATATATAACACAAAGTATACCTAAATTGAGATCAATAGCCTTAGACATAGCTATTATTATAATACTCAAAACAATTCTTGTTATTATAATATTTGAAAATTAGGCGCTTGTTGCAAACGGATAAAATCAAAAATGATCTTCGGCACTGACGCCAAGAAATTAAATGTCAACTTCGTCTTCGCGATCGTTTATGGATCTGATCTTATTTATGGAACTGTCCCGGCAAGACTCTGTGCGCACAAGTTATTAATATCCTTGTGTTTTAGTATAGCCTGAATGCGACTTACATTGTACACTATGGCTGAACTTGGGTTCCCGCCTATCAGAGTTAGTTCTTAGCTGTACAACATAACCTCACGCCTGTATCTTCCCGACGAATAGACAGAGAAGTGTAATTCTCCCACTTTTTAGTTAGCATAATGCCCTTTTTTCACGTTTTTAAACATAACAACGTAACATTAAGCCTGTAATCCCCGAAGGGATAGGCAGAGGATTGTAGTATGTTCCCATGTTTCACCAGTTACGTTTACGTCCCATATAATAAGTCAATAGTAATAAAGAATAAAGGGCGTCAAAATACTAAAAGATTTACGCACTGAAATGAATACGTACGCTAGTTAGCCAGAAGTCAGCAAACGAAGAGCACCACCAGCTGAGCAACTTAAAAGCCTGCTCATGGAAGCAATGAGATACGAAGTTCCAAGAGCTCAGTGGTCTCAGGCTTCACTCGTGAGAACTTGGAGCGCAGCTGAAGCTCACAAAAGTGTTTGTCCTCGCACTTCGCTTCACTCCACTGTGTCAACCCTTACAGACACTTACGCCTGTTTACTGTGTGTGCTCTGAGTGTATACCGATTGTCTGGAACGATTGTCTGGAACGTATACAATAATACATCGCAAATAGTATATGAGAAACCTGCACACTTTAGAATTTGTAAAAAATATCTATTTTGCTATTCTCAAAAAAACACAAAAAAAAAATTTCCCTTGAAACCTTTGATAACTGCACACTCAATGAACATAATATCGTAATAATATTTTATTTAAGCTAGCAATGAAGCATCTAAGAAACTTAAAACTAATAAAATTATCGAACATTTACATACTTTAGTACTTTCCCATGCTCATATAATTTACTTACAATTTGTTCAGAATTAACTGAACATTTTTTTAGAATGCCTTTAATACGTCCACGTTGAGTAACAACAGATGTGACCAGCGCGAATAATTTATTTGATGTTAGCGCGTGTACCTTTTCTTACACTGCGGGAGTGAGTGAGAGGAGTTTATCAGTTTTAATTGGAGTATACGCGTGAGCCCTTTTTCCAAGCCCGAATAATTTTACAAAAGCTTGAATAAATTAGGAACAATATTTTCTTCTTAGCATTAATTTTGGTAGTTTGCTTTGACAGATAAAGACTTCCAGAAGGCATTAAGTCCTCCCTTTATAACCTCGTTTCAGGTAAGCTATGAGGATTCATTAAATAAATAAATAATTTGAGAATTTTACCGAATTTAAGTAATATTGTAATGACTTCATCATACTTCGTAGTATTGCCTCGTTGGTCGAGTGGTCGCAACCGCGACTGCCGATCCAGAGGTCCTGGGTTGAAATCCCTATACAGAAAACCATTTTTTTCCGTTTTACGTTAACCTTCCGGCAGTGAACCTGTCAATATTTGAGAGAAAATCACATTCGAAATTCATATTTTATAATTTCTATTACCTATTGCTAGTTTATGAACTATTATCTACATATTTTTATGTGGTTGTAGAGAGAGAAAAAGAGAAAGCTATGTATGCAGTTAGTACTCGAGTTATTTGAAGTTTTCCCATCTGGGATCAGCACACATTTATCAACTCGGCCAACATTCGATATTTCATGTTACCACTTACAAGTAGTTCCCGTGGGCATCCAGACAAATAACACTACTTTCCTCTTGGCAGTCCTGCGGTCGCTAAAAGGCTTACTCTACCAAATAACCCCTAATGTTACTCATTTCTCTCCAACAAACGTAGATAGGCACTGATTATCTTAAACCATCGCCTTTGCAGTCGTGTGTTAAGCTTGTAATCAGAACTTATAAGAAAGAGATAAAAATGGCGATAGGCATGGAAAAGCGAATAATTGCAGATTGATACTCAAGAAAAACGTACATAAATTAGGTGGAACTAAAATATATTATTTGTTTATTTATGTTTCGCAATTATTTTTTTTGTTGATATGAAGTGAAACAGGAAAACAGGTACCTGTTTTATATACTGTCTTAACAAAAAAACATTTCCAATTTTATTTCTGTTTCTTGTTACAACAGGAATAGTATCTATCAAGTTAATGAAGTCCTTCAAAGCGGGCCCGTTAAAGCTTTAACTTGCGTCTTATAACACAATAAATGAGGGTTCTATGTAAATTTGGTGAAGACCTGCAAATTCAACCGGCCTTCCACGAAACCGGTAATAAATACGAAGCCGAGCTCTGATCCCGGCGGGCAGACAAATGACACCTCGTTACGCTCATAGATGCTTCTTACCTTCCCCGCTGGATGACCTCAAGTACAGACCATTTTTCTTCAAATCTCGAGGGCTTGCACATAGCGTTCTACTAAATTTACGACAGTTACGACTTAGAACGAATTAGAAAATTATCATTTGTTAATTTTACTTGCGAAGTGGTTTCTTTGTAATTTTACAACAACCTAAACTAAATTAAAATGATATATTCTGAATAAACGTCTGTAAATACGTACTTCGACCCCCTCTCATCTGCATGTCACAATACTTCATACAAGATATATC